>JAHWFP010122176.1:126523-141963 GCA_023313725.1 Lithobius niger
GAAGGCACCACCTCTTCCCCCCCCCCCCCCCACCCGATATTGTTGCAATGTACCCTTCCCTTGACCAGCAATATATTCTTGAAAAACTTCAGATTGACCTTCTCCCCTTGGCTAGGCCGGGCTGCGGCATGATCCGTTGATCCTATTACGATTGACGGACCATGGCTGGGGTATTCCTACATTTTTAGATGCAATTAAAATTATTCTGGTACCATCTTTTTCCATTTTGAATTGCTCTTTATTACGCAGTAGGATGGTATCCCTATGGATAGCCCCACTTTCATATTTTTGGCGGACATTGCGTTGGATAAACGTGATAACGAATTTTGAAAAATTTCCATCTATAAATATTATCGCCACTATGTCGACGACGATAATTCATAAATCTGTAGAATTACACATGCTGAAATTTATCAGTGATAACACCCATCCTTGGCATTTATGACGGAAAATGCAATCGATAATTCAATCCCATTTCTTGATATCAGTCATCATTAATCAGGATCGCAAATCAAAATTTATGCATTAGAGGAAGTTCATGCACACCACTCGTTCAATTCACTTCAACTCATTTACTAACCCCATTCATAAGAAAAACATTGTAACAAACGAATTTAGATGCATTTATTCCCACACCACGAATAAACTAGCTACTCCTCGCACTGCATGAAAAACTAGTCGATCAAAAGAAAATAATGCAAAAATCACCAAATAAGCCTAGACCCCCTCCATCCCATATTTCCCAGGAGTTACTGAACATCTTAAAAAGCTAATCACCCCAGTAGGAATCACCCTGGTCTCGCCAAATCTATATTGAAAAGACTATATCTGCCAAACAAAATAACCGACCATAAACAGGAATTTAAAAATAGAAATGATGTTGTTTATCAAACACCATATGTGGTAAACTGACACTGACAGAGTCGTACATTAGTACGTCGAAACGGAGCTTGAACAAAAAGTTAGTTCCTATAGATCGAATCTTAAATTAGAAAACAAAAACGAACTCGTTCAATGTTTAAGGTAAGGTTCAACTAATCCGAAGTCGAAACAGCAAAGGAACACAAATAAACTTTCCTGCAAGGTGTCATATACCGCAACGTTGCTGTACAGTTTAGTCCACGTGCAACCTTACTGCTGTATTCAATCATTAAACACGAAAATAAAATAAAAACCATAGCCCAAATTTCAAAATGATTGTAAGAATCATAGTATATTCTACAATATAGGCTACGCACTCGCCTACTTTTAGGGCTAAATTTTTCAGCATTCTTCAAGTTACGTTGTCTCCTTTCTGTTCATTCTATTGATTATACATACAACACGTTTAAAGATTTTAGATTCAACATTCAGGCCTGGAATTTCATTTTTATTTCCAACGACATTTCCCGGTATTTGGAAAACACACAATTTATTTTTGACGAAAAGCAATTCACATCCCGGATAAATTTAGAAAGTATTTTGCGTTTTAACTCCGCTAGTCCATAAAATAATATCCACATTTTACCAGAAAATGAAAAACTTTATGAGTATGTTCAAGTATAGCATAAATTAGGTGTTTAGAAGTTTTCCCACGGGAACTACCGTATATAAGCCATCATCTGTAAAATTTTGCCACCTCCCCTTTTCAGTGACAGATTCCCTATTGTCGGCTTTCGACCCGACTTATGTCCTTTTAGTCTTCTGTACAGCCCTACGACTTTGTCCGTCCGTCCTTCCGTCGCTTTTTTCAACTTCGTAACGGTACCAGATATTGACAACCATTGTTCACAACGTTAGATTCAGTGTGAGAAGTTAGTTAAATAACATGGCAAATTAAAACATCGTTACTTCCTCATAGCTAATAGACTTCTTCGACGTAATTAAATTAAATACTACGTTTGATCGTCGAATTAAAATCCTAAGGTAACACTCAATAAAAACAAATGGATTTTAGCTTCGTTTAAAATAAGTCTCGTCGCATTGTTGCATGAATGAATAGGCTTACCGTCGAACCAAATTCTCCATTAGGCCTATCTTCTACTTACGAAATTAAACTGCATTTTTAAAATTAGGCCTAAAAAATGAAAATTAGGCCTAAAATAATGTTACCATGGCAACGTCAAGTTGCAACGAGTCGCTGTTGGCTTCATCCTCTCTCGTCACTTCCCTACTACCACTGATCTATATAGGCTGCGTTGCGCGTTACGTTGTAACACTGTAACTGTGTGCCTGAAGGCGCACCATGTTGCAAAAATGAATAGGCTTACTATGCAATCCATATCTCCGTTAGCTGCTACTTACGAAATTAAAACTGCTGGTTAAAATTAGGCCTAAAAGCTGACAATTACGCCTAAAATGTAAAACAGGCCTAAAAGCTAACACATTTTTAACCGGCAATTGTGATGGCTACTGCTTTTGGATTAGTATAATAGAGATAGCTGTTGTAGTGCACGATAGAGGTGCGCGCCTTAACATTGGAAGTGGAGGAACTGTATACAGAAGACCGGTGCGACTAGGCAGTCGCTGTAGCCGCTTGTTTAATTTTAGTATCTCAAATTTTTATCATTGTATTGCTGATGCTTGTTGTTGGGTGGATTACACCTGAAATGTATTTTATGTTTGGACGCTCGCTTTTTACGCGAATTGGTGTTGCTTGAGAACGGTTAGTATTCCCTTCGCCTTTTAATGTGTGCACCTTTCCAGCTGTCTCCATTTTAGTATTAACTTGGTGTTTCTCCTTTTTATTTTCCATCTTCTAACTGAATTCTGCATACTAATAAAACATACCCAGAAATATAACTGAATATATTCTAGAAGCTACATTTTAATATGGATTTATAGTAAACGGCTGAGTAATGATAAATAAAACCTTTGACTCTACTTCATTAGGAGTAAATAAAATTATAACTGATGTATATCTCGTTTGGAAGGAGGTTTTTCTTTTAACCGTATAATCATTAACCAAGATCTTCTTTATGAGGTTATTTATTATTATTATTTTTTTTTTTTAATTTATTTTTTTTTTATTTGCAGGAAAATAACACCCTACATCATGTATAAATTATTGCGTGTAACAATTTGTACAACGGGGAATGTAATTCATTCTTCCTATTCGCCGGAAGAAAAATCCTACGCAATAAACAACGATGTCATTTTCTCCAAGACTTTTACAAAAATTACATCTGAATTAATTTCATATCTTATTCATATCTCTTGCAGACTTGCGTGCCCTGGGAAAGAAAATGAAATTCAATTAGTTCCACAGTGATGGAGGCAATGCTGGTTTGGAAGGTGGTAAAGGGGGAGGAGGATTCCATTCGGAAAAATCTTTACCACCGAAATTTAAAAATTAGTAAAGCTGAAGCTTTGTTCCTGCAGGTCCCATCGGAGATCTTCAGTATTTTTGTGTGATTCAATAATTTTTGAACAGCGCTGTATTTTTAATTTCGCTTTTAGCACAGCCACATAACGTGCACAATGACCTATAAGAACGCCGCGATCATTCGTAATGAATTATTATCCAATAAGTCTAATAATCCAAAAAAGCCTACCCACCCATGGTCATAGAGATAGAAAAGTTTTCTAAATACTTCGTTTTTCAGACTTTTAGTGTTTAACGTGCGTCCAACCGAAAGACTGTGACACCATAGAGTCGGCAGAACGCAAGCGCCCTGAGAGGTAATAAGTGGGACCAATGAAACTGGCCTGCCTAAACGGTCAACAAACACCACAGAAGCAGACCAAGGGAGTAGACCAAGGACAAACCACACAAAAAGCTAAGTTCAAGACAAACACAGAAATGCCAAAATGCGATATCGTATCGGTTCTCATCATCGGAAACAAGCGAAAGCAAACAAGCATTCAGTTAAAAAGGTTATAAAGAACAAAGACAACGACGACAGCAAGGTACACCATGTATGATTCCTCCAATGGGTACGATATCCAGAACACCGGCGCAGTTAAAGTAAAAAGTGTGCCAGTTTGTAAGATTATAGACTTCGTGCAAAAAGCTGTTTGGCATAAGCAAAAATTGGGTTTTGTAATTCACATTTTTAAAATCGGTGGTACCAAAATACATTACTGACAAAGTACACAATGGTCAGGCCAAATTACCCATTGTTTTTCGTACAACGTCTGGCATAGAGCCCCACCGATTTATCTTGCCCTGAAGCTTCAAAAATCCAACGTTAACCATGATGTTGTTTGACTGTTTGCGGGTTGAAAAGTAATAGCCCAAGACCGTTGCTGACAAAGCATCAACTTTCTCCTAATTGTGTGAACAGAGTTTGTGAGTAAGAAGTGTGCATTCTGGAAGAGGATAATGTAACGAAACTGCTAGAAAATGGTATCGTAGTTGTTTGAACGAATTGGCTCGAATGGTCATTGAGACATTGCATGAATGAATTACTGTAATGGTAGTAACATTAACATTTAACATTTCGTTTTTTTTTTAACATTTCGTTTTTAAATTTAAATTTAAATTTTATTGATATTTAAAAAATACAATACTTTCTCGATCTCTCGGTGACAATCTCAGATTCCGTGCCAAGCCCCCCCCCCCACCCACGCCTCGAAAACCATTCCCCTCTTCTCACGAACGTATTTAGAGGCTCCAAAGACATGTGTCCCAATTAATTAAACAAATCCGCCTCCGAAGTATAGCGGATGGCATTTAAATCCGCACCTGATATTTTTAAGTGGATCAAATATTAGTTATTCACCTGTCACACATTTGCTAACGGTCGTTAACTACAGTTAAACCATATATTTTTTCGCATAAAAACACAGCCCTGTAATTTTAGGGATACTGATAGTGTGGTATCCAACCAACTATACGGAAATATTAACTAACTGCGAAATTATAAGCTCGAGAGTTGACACAGTTATTTTCATGTTGTTTTTAGTCAGTTGACGATATTCTAGTGAACAAGCTACAGTGGATGAGGGAGAAATATAGGAACTAACGTTGTGAGATTATTAATGTCATCTGAAAATAAATTTCTAACGTTACCGAATTAAATCGCCCAGGTATTCCAGCTGGATTTTGTGCTTCATCCAAATGACAATTGCAGCAACGATGGGAAAGCAATTTTCATACGTAATTATAGGTTTTAAGATATGTCTTTTAATTTCAGATTTTTATTTTTGTGCAATGACTGAGGTAGAAAGTCAAGCAATTTTAAAAACGTAATATCTTTGTTGCCAGGCTGTTTTTACATAACAGCCTGGCAACCAATTTACACATTTTTCAAAATCTTGCATATTTGATAGTCTCACTAACAACTGCATTTACTATTATACCCTATGAGAAGTGAAAAAAAAATTACTTTCACACCACTCTTCACGCTGAATTTAAAGTTGTTTGCAAAATGATATATATTTATGTCATCTGTGTGGATTTTCCATGGCGAAATCTTCCAACTTGTTAAGTCCTCATTAAGAAGTATTTTTCTCTTCTTTTTCATTAGCTTTACTTGAATCGCCTCCCCGCATCCTCTTAAGTTGGGCTGCAGAAGGTCTTTTCATGCAGTAATCAAGGGTCTCATTCACTCTATCTTGCTTCAGCCAAGCCTATCATTTACCGCACAAGAGCTCTATTTTTACACCGCCTATCGCTCCTAATTTACAGATCATAACAATTGCCACCCGTTTTTAGAGCTAAGCGAAAACCGTTGACCGCTGTTTCCATGACAACGACGCTTGTAGCCTCCCACGGTGCAGAAAATGGATAGTAATCAGAAATGGCTTCATTACTGGTTATTACGTTTAGTTTCTCTATAACACCAGCCGCAGGGAGGGAAAATGTGATGGTGATTGCTGTACCACCTCTGGCACCTCCAAATCTGTAGCTTTTCGATACGCCTCGACGCAGTGTGCACTCTGCTTTCTTCCCCCAAACAGATCTCCGACTCCATGTGAAGGGCAAACGCGAACAAAACCAAAGTCATCGATTCGTTATGCTGTAAAGAATTCTTCTTGCAAGGTCACTCTCACCCAAAGACACGAATTTTATCCCACCAAAGCTCTGCCAACACTTTACACCACTCGTTGGCAGTTGGAGTAACGAAAAAAAGATACAGTTCGTGATTTCAAGTGATTGCACCGAAACTAGTGGAGCGATAAACGCTGATTTATATTGTCATCCTGTAGAGCAGCGCTCAAGCCAAAGGGACGCCCGACTTTGGAGATCTGGAGCCTGTGTCCATTACATGGCAAGGGACTAACGTCGGCAACCAATGACGTATATATAGGTTGTCAGCTTGACTGCACTGATGTTCACACCCATAAGAGAAAGAATACGTGAAAGACATTTGCAGTTCCAGTCAGTATTTTTTCCAAACTGAGAAGTCAAAAGTGTGAAATTTCAGTTACGTAAGCCACGAGGCCAGGTGTTACCTTCGTAAGTCTCCTCTAATGATTTCCTGTTTCAGTTGGGACTCCTGTTGATAACTTCTCAGGTTTCACTATAGCACGTTAATTTCATCAGATCATGAGGAAGGCTCATCTTCGACTCAGTCTTTCTGTAGAATCAACACTGAATCTTTGTCAATCCTTTTCAAAATTTTCCTCAGGCCAGTCTTACAGTACTGTTCACAAGTAACAAGACCCTGTGAGACGTTTTTATTTTTGTTTTGTAGTATAGAATTGTCAGCATAGCCTAAACATAACACAATGTGTAGATCAATCCGTCAACTACCATGCCATGATAGGATTTGGCTTCATGGCTTCGGCTGGGCAAGCTTTCAAATTTGTCGCCATAATAGGTAACATTAACTTCCCACAGCGGTGATATGGGCAAATCCGTCATTACTCATCCTCACTTTTAAAATTCTGTTTTATTGATACAAACGTGCTGATCTTTTCGGCTACCCCGCTACTAATATACTAGAAGTGACATACGTTGACGTTTCTCGGAAATCATACTAACTAGAACAGTGACGTCATTTCTTTTCCAAACGAGTCCTCCAACGTGTCAACTTCTATCCACTGTTGTAGCTGTGCACCAGAGGAACATATCCAAATATCTTGATAGCATATTAAGATTAAGATGCTACCAAAATGAGTTTGGATGTGTTCCTGTGATGCACATCTGGTTCTTTCTTTGTTTTTCAAGGTGATTTGGCCATCTTGCTAGCCTTGGCTTGGCAGTCTTTCGATCTTTGGCCGGTCATCGTTGGGTGCGTCATAATTGACTACTGAAATGTTCAATCATAATCCTGCATTTGTTTTAGGATGAACGAGACTTTACACTCATCCTGCGTAATACAATGTGTTTTAAGTTTTCTTTTAACAGTACATACAAAAAATCGCAGTGAAGCAAATCTCAGGATGAAGAAGATAAGCAGATTTAAAATCCTAAATAGGGAGATTGAATCCAATTTATTAGAGAGGCACTTTGTTTGGCAAAACCTGGAAGTTGTTCTTCATAGCTTGCATATGCAAATTTATAGGTTTCCATGTAAACACGTTTAAGTTTCTGAAAGGTTTCTAAAAATAACTTTCGCTCTAAATGCATTATTCTAATTCAGTTTGATCTTATTTCATATGCCACGTGAAAGAACGCTGTTTTAGTAACAAAACAAAACTCGGATTTGATGAAGACTACACATTCCTTTATGCATTACAGATACTTGTAATTTCTTGATTGTTGCCATTATTTGTCGCTTACTTGAAAAGGGGGAAAGAAACTTGAAACCAAACCAATCTATCAGAATGTGCTTTTACAGGTTTAGCATTACTTTTAATTGTTAAGATTGGCGTATGTATGATCCAGCGAGATAGTTCCAATACCAAGGTTCTAGGAAATTTAACGCGCTACAATCAA
Source organism: Lithobius niger (assembly GCA_023313725.1). Lineage (NCBI taxonomy): Eukaryota > Metazoa > Arthropoda > Chilopoda > Lithobiomorpha > Lithobiidae > Lithobius > Lithobius niger. The sequence continues at coordinate 134,331 of JAHWFP010122176.1, forward strand.
CACATGATCACATCTGCATCTTCAGTATTTTGGAAATTGCAACACTCTACCATACTTAATTTGATCACTTCTTTTTGAGAACCCCTCAAAGCAATCAAATGCAATGAAAGGTAAAGTCGCATCTTATCTGTTGGAAACTAATGCTGTACTTGCAGCATTGATACAGTTGAATAAATTGCCAAATTCGTCTTTGTTTGTTGTCAGCATAATGTTAATTCATGTTGTGGGAAGATTAATGCGCCAAAACTTTTGAACTAGCATGGTAAAAATAAAACAGGAATGCATTCGACCAACAACTTAGTTTATAATAAATCATGCAACAAGTGCCCAGAGCAAATCCATAATTCGAATACGTTGCAAAATTGTGTCAAGTTTGTAACGACATATGACTTTCTCCATAACATTGGCATAACATTTCGTATAACAATTTGTGTTAGATTTCATTTACACTTAAATTGCGTAAGGTTTCTCATAACAGTACGTATAAGATTTCATTTACACTGAGATTGTATAAGATTTCTTATAACAATTTGCTTAAGACCTTAATATAACGATTACCGTAAGATTTTCTTGAATACTTTGAATAAGAGTTTTTTTATAAACATGCAAACATATAAGACTTTCTGTTACACTTGGATTATCTTATAAAAAAATGTTATACGCAAACTGGTTTTGTTACAAGATGTACGAGAACACACGACCAGATATCAGTTTCATATAAGCAATACTGACGAGTGGTATTTGACGTAAAACTGTTTAGCAATGCCACAAGGGTGATTAGTGAGCGTTATGATGGTGAACATACGTTCTTCTAACATTACACACACCAAAGAAGTGTTTTAAGTACTTATGCTCACTGTCATATGTTCACCAATCATCCTTCCGTTGCCAAGATTCGTAGAATGGATTATCTACATTAGCTTGCGATGATGGGTACTACAGTTTCAGTAGCTTACGCAAAAAACGCAAATAGCCGCAGGCGGATTGCCTTGCTTATATTACCACAGCAGACGAGATGGAAATGTTTCAATGTTAAACTCATGGTCCGTAATTGTTACCAGCGGTTACAATAGTTTGATATCTTATTCCGTTATCATTGTTGCACTTATTGGCTATATGGTAGCAATGACGCAACGCACGCAACACTCGCACATGAGATAAATAATCAGGTTTGCACCGCTTGTATTTCATAAAAATCAGTGATCGTAATGAACAAAAACTCCAGAACGTGGACAGCAAGTTGTAAGGCTGCATCCTTACAATCGATGAAACAAGAAAACCCGTGTAAGGTGCAGTCCTACTAACACAAAGAATATGCGATGCCTTAACCGAACACCAGGAACCACATGTCGCTTATAATTTGCTAGTAGTACACCTTGCACGGATGAAGTTTTTTTTTAATGCACCTTACATCCTGATCTCTATGTTTTAGCGTTTTTGTGCATTAATAATAAAATTAGTATTTTTTTAAAAAAAAGCTTACAAGTATAAAATAGGGATGTAAGACTTTTAAACAAAAAATCAATGCTCTAAAGGAACAGATACAGGAAAAAGACATGTACGCCACGAGAGTCGCACTGATGCGTGTAAGTAAATCTCCAGACTCCCAAAAAACATGCTGAAGCTTTTTTAAACGTATTAGTAGGACGGTGATGACTTACATGTCTTTTTCTTGTATATCTTCCTTTAGAGCCTTTTTTAAAAACTTACATTCGTATTTTATACATTTAAGCAATTTTTAATACTAATATTTGTTTTTTTCTTCTTGGAGATATTCCAGGTCACTTGGTTTGATCTCTAGCTGAAAAGCAAAATTTCCCCAACAAGAATAACAACAACAACAACAACAACAACAACAACAACAATGTAGTCACATTAAAATGGCGTTCAAAAGTGCCTGGTCCTTGTTAATACCTACATTTTAAGCAATAAGAATTGATAATCGGTTCATGGGTTCGATTTCTAGGTGATAAAAAATTTCCCCAACAAGAAGTAGAACAACAAGAATATTGCAGGTCTTGTTCGTACCTACATTTTAAGCTATAAAATTTTAAAATCGGTTGTTTAATTCGATCTTCAGGTGAAGGCAAAGAATCCCAACAACCACGAAATAGCCATTCTGTGGAGGTCAAACGGTTTGATTGTTGTAATTAAAATTTTTAATACAGTGAAATAGTTAGAAAAAATAGAAAGCCAGTAGAGTGCACGTAAAATATTGGGGCGTTTCGAAGCAATCTCAACTTCGTTATCAAGCCATAAAAGATGCGGCTGAGAAGCCAAAGTCAACTAAAACGTAAAAAAAACTCAAAACACAAGACTAAAAATAATAAACAAAATGCGGTCGTTGGAAGCCTGACGTCTCGCCTGCTAGTACACGTGACAAGTGATAATGGGACTTTTGTTCAGCTATTTAAATTGGCTGTTTGAAGCTAGAAATACCCAATTTTTTCTAAAATTTAATGCGTAGTTTTCCGGTATAGTGTGATTGTGTACAGGAGAATTTTGCGTGAGAATGCAGAGAGCGTCAAGATTTAGCCTTGCTTTTATATTGTTTTTCATGAAATAAAATGCTTGTGATCACAAGGTCAGGGGTGTGCCCTGTCATTATATCCTATACCATAATATAACGCAACGCTATATCTTGAAACTCTTTGCATTCTTAAGCAAAATCATCCAGTATACAACCATATTAAGCCGGAAAAGTAAGCATTAAAAGAATATGTCCCCATTTTAGAAAAATTGGGTATTCCAAATTTCTCCCACCTGGGAAAACTGAGCAAATTTCTCCCATCTGAGCAAAATCCCATTTCAATAGCAGGTCAAGTTTCCTACTGTCATTTTCTAAACAGCCTTAGGTACATTTTATTTATTATTTTTATTCGTGTGCTATGAGATTTTTACGTTTTACTTGACTCTGCCTTCTTCGCCCTATTTTTTATTGCTTGATAACGAAGTGGGGATTATTTCGAAACGTCGAAAATTGTTTATTTTATTTACATTGTACTAGCTTTCTATTTTTAATCGTTACGTCTTAGTGCGTACACTATTTCATTCGAGAAATATTTATGACACGATTCCAAACACCGAATTTTAACCTGAGTGGTAGGTGTGTTACTGCCATTTCAGGTCAATTACTAAAGTCAATTCCAACCAATTTCAGGCCCGAACTCCATCAAATTCTTGAAAATTCTGGTTAATTTCCCAAATAATATTTTACCGGAATTTGCCCTGAAGTATGCTAGCCTTTGGTTAAACTAGGTGGAACTATGGATAAATCTGGCTTTAAATATATCCTGAATTTGCCTGGAATTGACTGGAATTAGGATTGATCACCGGGAAGTAAAGAAACTGGGACTAATTTGTTAGAATAAAAACTGAAACATAATTATTTGGAATGGATTTGAAGTAGTTATGTAAAACTAGGTGTTGAATTGAATTGTGCTGGTTGATGTAATGAATTGGCTGGAATTGAATATGACATGAATTTGAATAGGAAGTTAAGCTGAATGGAATTATCAGTTTAATGCTGGAAATGGAAATCACGCAACTTACCGTTCCACACGTTATATATGGTAATTGACTTAAACCCGCTCAAGATGAACGAATAATGCCCATCACTGGTTAAAAGTACACGATGTATCAGGAGCATATGCATAGTTCTGTAGGAACGAGGAGTGTGGAGCAGTGTTAAACCCTTGCCCCAGGGTATGACAGACAGGAAGAGGGATCCAGTCAGTAAAATTCAAGATAGCTCTGTCAGTAAAGGTTTGGTGTAGAGATGTGAGACATGGTTCAAGTATAGACAACGGCTGAATGTTTAGTTATATTCGATATTTTGACAAGATTTAGAAAATCATGTGACTCATCAAACGCTATGGTACACTGATTCAGTTAGAGTTCATTATTCCTCGTTCCTATGGAATAAATACTCCACTTTCTATACTTAATATTAACTGGGCATTTAATTGAATTCTGAAGAGATGATACACATTACTTTATTTTCTATACTCACAGGTCTGAAATCTATAAGATTTCTGCCCAGTGCTCCAGAGGGCAGTGCTTTACTGCTCCACTTTTATGATTTCTTCCCAGTGCTCTACGTCGAGTTTCTGCCCCCATCCCACCTAAAATATTTTCTGCCCGTAGGCAGGAACATTTTCTGTTTGAAGGTAGGAATTCCACCTACGAACTCGTTTCTTTCCTGCACCAAAGCTCCCTTGTCATTAAATTTGAAAGGAATCAAAACATAAATGCGAATAAATGTTGCAATCAGCTTTATTGGTAGGAAGCCTTGTAACGTTGCCAGCATGCCAGGATAGTACATATTCTAACATTACAAGAAACTATACGATGTAAGGTCACACTTAGGCGTATACAGGGCTTGGTTTGGTTTGCGGACATATTCTTCACCAATCGGAATGACCCGTCTTTCTTTTTTTTTTTCTCTGTTTCTTTGCCTTATTGTGGAATAATCTACGCACTAGTTGTATACAACTGCTTACGACAAGCCCAAGCCTATTCCACGCAAAGGTGAACCTAAACGTACACCTAGCATTTAGCCAAGCCCGCCATACTTGAGAATTGAGGATATAGCCCTCTCTATTTTAAACACAATGTTGAAAACGAAATGTTTTTATATTTTGTAGTGTGGGGCAACGTCGTTTTACAAAAATAATATGTAAATTTTAGGCTTAGTTTAAAGCTTGTCTAATGATCGCCAAAGTATAAAGCTATTTACTGATGCAAATAAAGCCTAATGTTAGTAGGCTTAATTTCAAAATTATAGCGATTTCTGCTTACTGCTTTTAAAGCGATTTCATGTTTTGTCTTTAAAAAAAATCCTTTCTTAAGTCTTATTCTAGGATAACGACACCATGCACCACTTTTAAAGTCGGCAAGATAACTTGTAAAAAAAAGCTTAAAGGCACATTTTCACTTTTTCAAACAACAGTATTCGCATCAGTGCCACGATTTTCATAACTAAACCAAATTAAAATTGACCCACATTAGCCTATTGTATGACGGAGAATCTGGAACGTGGATGCTGTGTTTCTTTAGAATATGGGCAACGCTATCGAAATGGTGAACAGGCGCCTTTAACTGAACAAACGGAATGGAGGAAGAAAAAAATTCGAACGTTGAAGTATAGTAACGTGAAACAGACGTTGGAATTGAAATTCGAATTCATCGCATGCGATTTTGATGGTAAAACGCTACGTCACTTTTCACAACGAAACTCGTTTTAAAATGAGCCTTTCCGCCCAGATTCATTAATGATGGAATGACATTATAATTTCTGTAATGTCACTTTCAGGTGATTGTAGAAAGTGACGTCAGCTTTTTTTTTGGTTCCCGTCTTTTCTTGTTTCGTGTTTTCTCCACGACATTTCTCATTTCCAACGGTTGGCTGTTTGACGGGTTATACATTTTTGTGCCTGAGGAGATAACTCTTGCAATCCGTTTTTGCCCGCAACGTTAAACAAGTTGTCAAACTAACAATCCATTTAGCCGCCACGTAACAGCCGAAGCCTAGTTGCCTTATCACTGTCAAACGTTAATTGTGGTGTGAAAGAGTAAATAAATCTTTTTAAAAAAGTTCGCCACACAAGAAGAAGATAAAAACTAAGATAGCAATATTGTGAAGCATATAGTGATATTCGCATCATTATTCAAGCCACGAGTTAAAAAAATTAAAACATTGGAGCACCAACCTATCTTGAAGAAGTTGACGAAATGAAATATTTACTCATTCCTCAACTCCATCAAGATGCAATAGGTTGGTGCTCCAATGTTTTAATTTTTCTTTAAACTCGTGGCTTGAATAAGAAGGCCAAGTTCATTGTTTGCTTCGAAATATTGCCATCTTAGTTTTTAACCTCGTTTGAGCAATTAGTATCAATTTTTTAAAAACGTTAACCTCAACTCATTTACTCTAAAATCTCAACATTTCCAGATGTTTATGTAAACCCTTTTTTTTTTCTATAAAGTCTCTTTCACTACATATGGTTGTTGTAAGCTCAACCTTATGTTCTAGGAATACACAATGTCAATACCCCACTTACTGTACTACTAACGTGGGGGGAGCGATGGATGGTTGAGTATGAATCTTCTCACCTTTGTGCCAGTATCAGCCTATCATCACTAGGACGTTAGTATTTGGGGATAGTGTTAGAGCTTCCATACATTTTTTCGGCTTAGCTTCTTACAAATAAAACTGCTGCCTTTTTATTTTTTTACTCCTATTATGTATAGGTCTGATGACTCCTGGAATGGGCGATTAACGTTAATTCAACTCCAGCTTAATCTGTAATCGCAACCGTGATCAACTGCACAATGTGAGTTTGTTTCATTATATTTCACATTACGGGTTATTCTTAAATCTCCTTTCCCCTTTTTAAAAAAAATAAATTTCAATATTATTTAAGATTTGTTATCACCGACAAAATCAGTCTTTCTTCCCCCATCTCGGAAGAATATTTACAGCCCTTTATTAAAGCGTACTGCAGCCTAATTTAAAATTCCTTGCAGACGCCAGCAAATACGGGTATTCTGCATTGCCCGTTTGTTTGGAATAGGAATAAAGTTTCGCAGGTTTGTGTACTCCTTATGCTAAAAGGCAGAATTATCACAAAATGTGCGGCGGGTTTATCTACAGCATGTTAGCAGCTCGTAAAGACTTGTATACGACTAGCCTAAGTGTCGTGAGCTGCATATAGTCATAACTTAATCTTTCTGAAAAATCTATTAAATAGAGTTCCATGAAGGACAAATACTTCACCTTTTGTGACTCAGCTTTGGAATGTCCGTAAAGGAAAACTCTTGCATTGTACGACTGTTTATCATCACATAATTCACTCATTATTTTAGAACAACAAACCTCTTGCACAACAGCGTATTGGTGTATTGCCTGCTAAAATTTTCAGGTGTAAAGTGTTGGCATCAACTAGTAGTGAACGGATAGCTGAAGTAACATGGGCTAAACAAGAATCACTCCTCTGATTGTATAAGACAAGGATAGTACAATTGCAGCAATACATATAACTCGATTGAAACTTGAAGCATACATGTGGTAACACGGTCTATATAAGAATCATCCCCATGATCTGTATAAGGCAAGGATATTACATTTTTAACAGTAGGTATAACTAAAATGAAACTTGAAGTATAGCTTTGGTAATGGAGTCTAAATAAAAACTATGGTCTGTATGAAGCAAGGACAGTACATTTGCAACCAGTAGGTATAACTCGACTAAAACTTGAATCATAGGTATATTCACAGGGTCTAATAAGAATTACTCCTCAGATCTGTAAAGAAGAACAGTATATTTGCGACCAATAGGTATAACTCGACTGAAATTCGAAGCATGGCTTTAGCAACAATTTCTAAATAAGACCACTCCTCAAATCTGTATAAGGCAAGAACAGTACAGTGCAACCTGTAGGTATAACTCGACTGAAACTCGAAGCATGGCTTTGGCAACAGATTCTAAATAAGAATCACGCCTCTGATCTGTATAAGGCAAAAACAGTACATTTGTAACCAATAGGTAAAATTCTACTGAAATTCGAAGCATACTCATTCATAAAAATAAGGCTCTAAATAGCATTAAAGAATTTTCTAGTGCTGAATTCA
>JAHWFP010122176.1:142063-166783 GCA_023313725.1 Lithobius niger
AATCAGTAAATTAAAAGTAATAGGAAATATTGTCATGATTGACTGTTGACTGTTGAATGGAAAGAATACAGTTTTGTTAGTTTTTCTGGATTTTATGCTGCAGCATTTTATTAAAAGGGTGCAGAGGCATGGAACTCCAAGTATACAGCCAAGTGATTACTTGCTGACATCCTTGTTTGTCACGGAAGCCTCGTATCAAATCTTAAAATAGCAATCCATCCACGGAACCTACAAGAACAGTTTTAGTTTCTTAGTTCATTATTGCGTTGTTTCTGGTATTTGCTACAAAACTATGGGTCCACTATATTGTTATTATGCTAAAACCGATAAAGCGTGTACGGCATAAAAAAACGCTCATTTCTACTACCACCCTATCCACACAAAATTTCTTAAAATCGATGAAAAAAGAAAATAGTACTATGATTTGTACCATACCCATCTGTGATAAAGCTAATGGGATAATTCCCGACGAACCTCAAGAAAAGCAGGAACTAGGATGCCTGATCATTGTAAGAACCCAGTTTTTCCTAACTACAGGTAAAAAATTTGAGAATGGGATTATGAAAGCTACGAAAATAGGTGACATAAACCTGGAAATGACTGCTATGCAACATGGAAGCATTCTGAATGGTGATCAGGGTGATAATTTCAAAACTTATGATACCACAACATTGCTCTTTCCAATTTTGATTTTTCTTTTCATGAAATCACAGGTATTTTCAAGACAAAATTGCTTGTATTTCATGTATTTCATGTATTTCATGACAAAAGTTGCTCATGATAATTTTTCTTGAATTATTACGAGTTGTTCGTGTAGAACTTCAAGTATAATTAAATATTACGGCTACTACACTATAGCAGCAGCAAATCTTCGTTTAGCGTTCAAGCTACCAGTACCAGTGCCTAGACAATAATGTGATGCTGAATCCTTAACACAACAGTTTAACATCCAGAAAGATTATGGACCAAGGCTAACATCACACGGCACATTAACCGGTATTGATTACGTAATTTTAGAGGCATACATTTTATATTAATCAAGTTTTGAGACAAATTATCACACAGAAACTATAGCTTGCATACATAAATGTGTGGAGCCTGTGTTCAAATCCAAATTTTTAACAAGACTGGTCAAAGATTGCACAGATTTGCTCTTAGATGCACAGATTTCCAATGTTTGGGAATTCTAATTTATACCACCTAAAGTCGTTATGACGGATCATGCTCAGATTTTTGTATAGTTTATAATCTTATAACAGTTACTAACCTATTATTTTATAAGCTTTAACACTAATACCAGGAGAGGATGAAGAAGGAGTCTCCAACACAATACTACCCATGATTTTATTGTTCGTACCAAGTCCTGAACCCATGCGGCCAGTTATGGAACTAGTGTCCGTTTTTAATTTTGTAGAAAGGTGCACGTAACTATGTACATAAAAGAGCAACGTTTCTGGTCTGAATATTCCCTGTTCTCAAGCAACACCAGTTCACGCAAAAAGCGAGTGAATTGCTTGGCTCTGAGTGTTCTAGGCGTTGGTGCTTGAAGGGTAGCGCTGTGTTCGCACAGTTCTGTGATTGGAATTTGATGGTATATTGTATCTGATTGTGCCGATTGTATTGTGTTGTACTATTATGTGTTGCAATCGTAGTGGTGAGTCATTGTATCGTTCATAAAGCATACGGCTTCGGGCCAAGGCTCTGAAATAAATTAATCCAGCTCACAAAAACAACAAATCTCACGAAGAGACTGGGAGTATTTCATTGCAAGATGAGTTGGAAACAAAATGCAGATCGCGAGCACAGCGTCCAGTCAAGTAGGAAAAAAAGAAATTTTTGTAAAGAAGTATGTCTTCATAATGTGCCAAGTTTGCTGGTTATCTAGACTCATGCTAGTTTGGCACCGCCAAGTAAACGATCGGCCAAGTAGATTAGATTAAATGTGATTGAGTGAGCAATTCCAGCTTCATTGCGTAATTAACAATAACCTCGGGAAGAGCAACTGAAGGAGGATGCGCTGATTGCGTGAGCGAAGCAAACGAATCAGCGTTTGTTATCCAGTGTGCTCAAAAATGGGAGTGACCAAACTTAAGCATGTGAAGCATGCACATACATTAAACCAAACCATGTCAATTTGACTGATGTAACTGCTAACTGGACAAAGGCAAATGTGAGAATTATGAATGAGAAAATATAGAGACATAAAATTCCTCCAGAACAAAAGGTAGAGGTGACGGTATGACCGTGTGACCTTTTATACATTCACAGTCCTATAAAAGTAGTGATATCCACCCAAAACCAAAACTGGTGTAGGAGAATCAGCAAAGTTTCCAAAAAGGGCTGGCCTTTGAAAGTGGTGATATCATTCAACTAGGGAAAGGCCGCCATGGTTAATCCTATTAGCCAAGTTAATCGCACCGAATAATACTTTGGGCGTTAAATGAAAACTTGAAGAATGCTACCGCGAGTATAGCAATGTTCAAGTTTTCTTTTAACTTTCGAACCATTAGTCGGTGCGATTAACTTGGCTAATACAATTAACCTTGGCAGTCTTTTCCTGTTTGAATGATATCACTACTTTGAAAGGTCGACCCTTTTTGGGAACTCGGCTGCTTCTTATATACCAGTCTTGGTTTTGGGTGGATACTAATTAGCTTTTACCTCATCACACACAACCAAGCTGACATTACGTATTAAACACACATAGTATACTTTTGACATATTACTACACTAACTTCACAGTTGTCGGAAGCCGTAATTGTTCCTTATAGAACCGAGTTACTAATTCTGAATTTATAGACCCTATTACTCTTAATATTTTCCGAAATGGTTTGTGTCTTTAATTGTGTAGCTTTCTAAATTAAATATTATTGGGATGCAACGGTACAAAAGTACACTCATAGGTTTTACGTTAATTAATTGCAACTGATTGTTTAGTAAGGATCTAATGTATTAAATTTAAGTTGCTGTAAATAGACAAATAAATTTAAGTTGCACCTTTCTAGCTTTACATAAAAATTTTGAAGTTTGTCGCCATCACAATCATCACATTTTGTTGTGGTAATCAAACATCTTGTTGAAACAACAAGTTATACCGAACAAAAAAACTGATAGTTGTGGTGAACGTAAGGGACGGTATTGTTGGCATTTTTAAAACCAAATGCAATACAGCTGGCGCAACGAAAATTTGGTTATGTTAAACAAAATTTATTGATCAAACAACCAACACATTCTTTTGTTGTTTCTGCAACACGGTGTGCTGTTGGAGTGAAGCGGAAAAAATTCTCAATACTTAATTTATGCAATACTAAAACATGCTCCAGTGTTCCCGCTTCAGTATTCATACACCAGTATTTACTCAAATCGTTTATTTACTCTACCCATAAGAAAAACGTTTAACAAACGGAATTGACGCATTTATTCCTGCACCACGAATAAGCTCCTCCTCGTACAAATTCATTGAAAATGGCTTTCCCCTTTAATTGTCTGAAAAAATGGTACATAAAAAAATGCTACAAAAATCATCAAATAAGCTTATCCACTTAACTTTCTCTCCATCCCATATTTCCCGGATTTACTAGCTAATCTTAGAAAGCTGATCACCCCACTAGGAATCACCCTGGTCTCGCAAAAGCCGTATTGAAAGTCTATATCTGCCGAGAAAAATAACCGACCATAAACAGGAATTTAAAAATATAAATAATGCTGTATATCAAACACCATATGTGCTGAAGCGACGTAGACAGCGTCTTACATTAGTACGACGAAACAGGCTTGAACAAAAGATTTGCGTCAAATAAAAATATTTTATATAAATACATCGTTAAAGAAGTTCCTTGGTTCAGCATCGTATATCGACATTGCATTGTATTTGGCAAATACAAAAATCATTTTTTACGAAAAGCAATACAGATCTTGGATGAATTTACAAAGACGTTCTTCTCCTCTGCTTTCTGCAGTGAATAGTCAGGTTCTCTATTGTGGGCTCCTTTTTAATTTTAGTGTCTTAAATTTTCATCGTAATATTGTTGATGCTTTTCGTTGGTTGGATTACTCCTGAAATTCATTTTAAGTCTTGACGCTCGCTTTTCCGTGAATTGTTGTTGCTTGAGAACGGGTAGTCTTTAGACCCGAAATGTTGCTCTTTTATATATATATGTATAATCATATGCACCTTTCTGGGGTTCTCCATTTATACTAAAGAAACTGAAAACAATATACGTGACCAACGCCGGTATTATGTTTGCTGTGAGACGTTATCAAGACACGAATAATGTAACACCACAAATTTGAATCTTATCGGCAACTGCAGAATTGACAACTGCAGAAGGAATACGCCAGTGTAACAACAGAAATTGACTGCTAGAATAAATGCAGATCCTTCTTGACCATGTGTAATATGAATAAAAACCTGTTTACCAACTTATACGTATTTCTGTTAGGAAGAATCAAAATACACAAAAATAACAAAAATAAGGAGAACAATAAGTATTGTTGACCACGAAGCTGACAGTACACTTAGGCAAACATATATGAATCAGATGATCATAACAGTTACATCAAGAGATACAGTCGCATCAGAAGCTTACTAACACGTGCATTCCTATAAAGACAATGATAATTATTGGTAAACAGACAAAACTATACTTATGAAAAACCTACTTATTCTATCTGATGGCTTTAACATTCCTTGAACTGTGTCCTTTGACAAGGGTGCTTGTCTATGATACATGAATCCTCTTGTTCTAAATTCTTGAAATATTTATCAACACTAATTGAATGCCTGATGACTTGACTATTGATTTAGTACATGCCAGAACTAAAGATGAAAGCAGTCACAAACTGCCAGACGTCTCGGGGGTGAAAAGGAGTGGGGGGGGGGGGGGAAAACTGGTTTCCTTGGTCAAGAAAACCAATCTAAAAATAATTCAGCCCAAAAAAATGGACGAAAGTAAAGCTTCTAAAAATGAAGTAGTACTTCAGTGTGACAGAAAACGATTTGAACAATAGACTGGAGAATCACTTGACGCGTACATCGTCTTGTGCTCTGACACCTGCCATGGAATACACACGGCAAATCCGGTTGGATCCACAAAAAACACAAGAAGCATCATTAATGCTATTTGAAAAGTTTGAAAGAAAAGGCGGAGAATGTCCAACCAACTTGACATGTCGCCTATCGTCTTTAATCATCTAAATTCTTTTGCCACTTATTTCATTTGCTCTTTAATTTGCATCGTTTATGTAACGAACATGTTCACAAGCTGGCCAGGGGTGCAGAAAATTCTTAATGAACAAAATTCCCACAAAATTTTCTAATAGATTTTTCAAATTTCCACTGCCTTTTACTATGTATACAAGCCATTTTTCTGTGAATTTCCACAGTTCTATGAAATTTCCCGCGAACCTCGTTCTAGCGTTCTGTCATATTCTGCACCCCTGAAGCTGGCAACATATTGTTGCAACAGGAGATTCTAGGTTGTCCCAAAGTTCGAGGGTTACGCGCGACTGTTCGTGGTTCTACACGTGACTTGTCCTAATTCTCTGTTTCTTGTACGAGTGCTGGACGGTTGTAGCGATTTGATTTTGATTGGCTTAAATCTTAACGGTTGCCTTCTCGCGAGATTTCGGTTAACCAGTCACCGAGATTGAAGACAAACCGCAGAGCCTAGAGCATTGTGACTGACAACTTCATTCTTTGTGCATGGGTTAGTCTCGTGACTGCAGTTAAGCATGGCAAATTCCTTGTGGTAGTCACGGGAACACACTAGTCCGTCAGTTATTATTACAATATTAAAGTTGTTTATCGTTTACATCTTGGCAGTTTCTATTGAGAATCGGCATCTCCAAAAGTCTTTGAAGTCTGTAACGCACTTAATTTGCGATCGTTAGTTTCATGGTTCTGCCTAAATCGGTTCAACGTGCAAGAGAAATATTTTTCTTTCTTCATAGTGACTTCACACGGAAAGAAGTTTGTGTGTCGTGCTGTGTATGGAAGCGGGAGCGAGCTACGACGGCCATCTCACAACAAGCGGCTGGCGCGGATTGGCACGGCCTGGCTTGGCTCGGCACGCGTTAATTATCCCGTTTGAAAACCGAACGTGTGCCGTGCCGCGCTGGTAGAAATGTCGACAATGCTTCAGTGTGCTTCAAAATTCCGCCACCAGATGTGGCCCAAACAAACGAGGCCGAGAGCAGCGCTTAGACTTTAATTGTCTGAAATCAAATGGTACTGTCCCTCCAAACCAGCTAAAAAGAGCCGTACGCAGCCGGATGCGGCCAACCCCCTTTATCAGATTCTGGAGGGCCAGCTTGGTTTGATTTCACACGGTTTAAATTACTAGCGGACGCTGACGGCCTCGTATGTTTTGGCTCAACTGGTAGCGGAGAACTTTGAACTACAATGAACCATTGTCAACATGTGACACAGCAGGTTTTCGGATTTTAAATGGAATAATTAAGGCTTGCCGAGCCAAGCTAGGCCGTGCCATTCCGCAATAGCCGCTTGTTGCGAAGTGGCCATCATGGCTCTTTTCCGCGCGGCATGGTGCGAAACGGCACGCAAACATAATTCCGTGGACATGGCATGGCGCAGCACAGCACGCGGATATTATTCGGTGTGAAGTTACAATTATATTGGAGGCGTTGGTGGTAGTGGTCGAGACTACCTACCCATATACCCTACATAGCTCTACCGCGCCGTAAATTCGTAGTTAATTAAGGGTAAGCGAAATACAAGAAACCAATTTTCTTTCCGCATTTGCCTGCAGGCACATCAAATTATACGTGTGCGTGGACGAATGGTAAGAATTTTCTCTAGTACCATCTTGCACTTTAGGATTTAGCTTTTTCTGCAGTAATTGATTAAGACAGCTGCCTAATTTTCCCAGTTAATGCAGCTGGACTTCCGCTTCCTCCATAACTATCTTCAGTGTCATGGCGCAACAATTAAGCAAATGGTGCTGCGACACTCGTATTTATCGATCCATCTAACGTCTTGGTATTTTGCAGAAGCAATGGTTTGAATTTGAAAATAAAACCTCCAAAAAGAAAAACTAGAGCTCCAAAGAGACGTAACGAAATCTGAAGCGAAGTGACACGTTACAGCGTGCCAAAGGCATCTAAGGTCGCTCAATTCTTGAGTGGTTGACTAGTTATTGGTTTAAGCACTTTTGACATCTTTTGTGCCCCATACTGATTGGCTTAGCGTCAGATTTCAGCCAATCCTGTCAAAGCTTAATCCCGGAGCAGCCGGACTGAAATTTGAAGTTATACGAAGCGGGATAGTTTGAAAAGATCTAAAAAGCGATCGAGCTAGCAACATTCAAATCTTACACTTGATCGGTACTGAAGTCACTGACACGCCGTAACGTATAGCTGCTCTTTAAATTTCTCCTAGCCTATTCCATGTTTATAAAGCAAAAGCTATTTCAGTATTTACGTGCCTAGGCCACACAAAAATTCTCCGAAGAAGCCCAAGCTTTGTCCTAGTGAGCCTTTAAAGCACTACAGAATGATTCTTATCAAGATATCGGTGGAATGGATATCTTTCACTGATTTTTTCGTCGTAGTTTTAGTGTTACTTCCGTTTACTTAAAAGAAAAAAATAAACTTGTTTAAAAAAATGAATGTAATTCGATTTCCTTAAATAAAAGTCAATCATTCTATACAGGACGGAAAGCCAAGTGGGCTTGATTAGTGAAAAATATAGATGCAAACCTATTTCCGCTGCCTTTTGGACTTAAACGTCAAACTGCTCGACTGAGACTTGAGCACACATTACCTGTTTGGTATAGTATGTCTCAGCGGTGGAGTTGTTGGCCTTTGGTTTTAAACGTCGTGGGTTCAAATCCCTGCTCAGGTAGACCGACATTTAAGTCCCGAAGGCAACGGAAATAGTTCTGCATCTTTATTTATTTTTCAGTAATTGAGTCCATTTGGCTTTTCATCCTCATTTTTATACATGACATTTTTTGTTTGTTTAGGACTTTTCTTCACATCAAGTTCTGGCTAAAATGGCTTCAGAAGTCTAGAGTTGTGTCCCGTCTTACGGATGAGGCGAGAAAATAAGGCAAATCTTTCCATGCCTTACAGACGATAGTCGTTTGTCCATTTGTCATGCAAATCTGAAACGCGCGTAGGTAAATGAAACGCAGAGCTAAAAAGTGGGGGAAAAAAAGATTTCGATATACTGGCGTTACGAACATTTTCGTCGGATTTCATCGGATTTGGACCAACAATCTCTATAGACGGGTTGATCTTACTTCCAATCAGTTCGCCGGCCAATATAATTTTCCTGAAAATCTGGTGACAAAATTCTTTGATCCTGGTCAGTTTACTGTATAGAATATTAGTTTCCCTCCAACATATACGTCAGCCCGTAAAACATTCGTTAGGAAACACATGCATCCTTCGCCTATCCATTAGTCCAATTAAATATGGCAATTTATGAACGCCTAAATACTTGCGGCTTACAACAAATCGTATATACCCTGTTTGTAAATATTCGTCGACTTTTAAAACCTCACCACAAAATTAATTACAAACAAAAACGTCAAATGTGCCGTAAAAAAAGGGTTATCTGATTGAAGTTTCACTTTTCTTGTTAAAATGGTACACGGATAAAAATTCGTCGACTATTAAAACGTCACCACAACATTAATTACCTTAGAATTCGTTGCGTTGTAAAGCATTTGCATTCTTAAGTTTACCCATAATAAACAATACTTAACAATGTATTGGGGGAAAGGTTTTACTGCAGCTGGTGACTCGGGTGGAGTGTGGGTCTGTTATTAGTTCTTTGGGGAGAAACGTCCACTTGAATTTCGTGCTTTCATCTCATGTTCGGTGGTTTTCAAGTTTTAGGTTAGGTTAAGCTACGTAAGTTAACTGGCCTGAGCGAATGATTATCAAGAACTTTAAGCTCAATAAAGTCAAAGTCAAGTCGAGGGACAAAAGAAAAACGATGTGACAACAACAATACCCGTAACTACGTTAGCGCTTAGCCATGCCCCTTTAAGTCCAGGAACAAACGAATGCCTACTAAAGAGGGAAAACTATATTTAAAATAAAAGTCCATCCACGAAAAATGAATTTTGAAGCAAGCAAAGCACATCGGAGTAGTTAGGAGTTTTATTACCAACCAAGAGGATGTGAGATTGAATTGCGTCACTAACTTATGCATAGGCCAACACAGGGACTTGAAAAAATAGCAGATTAAGTGGCAGACTGAAGTGGCAAACCAAACACATCTTTTGTATGAATTTATGCTAATTGTGCTTCCAAATGTCTCAAAGCATCTATAAAAGGTTGGCTCTTTTGTGTTCTGAAATTATTTATCTGTGAACATGGTTATAAAATCGACGCTCATGTGGTTATTTGGAAAGGGTCAAATACAGTCGGAAAATCATCCTAAGTTGTCGATTTGCTTTCATTCAAAACAATAAGTTACAAGGTAAAAAGAACGAAGCCAACAGTCAGCATTCAAGACTGGCTTTGAGATACTTTAATATGTGAAAGAAAGAAAAGACAACTGCACCAACTGGGACATGAACACAGGACTTACCTCATACTAGGCTGGGGGCTCAACAAACTGCACTACCAGCTTTAAGATTCAGCCGAGCTTTCTCAGTAGCCTAAAGGTTACCAACATACCAAGAGGTTTGAAATCTTCGTTAACCCTTTACTTTGTGATTTGAAGAGACATGAAACTGCAGATAAACGATTGATCTTCATTGCAGTACCCGGATGCTACGACGGGTGTTTTTTTTTTTTAATTTACCTTGTGACTTATTGTTTATTTCTTACTGGCCCTGTTAAAGCTGTTTTAATCTAGTGTTTGGCTGGAGCAGCCTTTGGTCAGGACAGGTTTTACTTGCAGATCTTCACCCAGTTATTATCAACTTGGAATGTAAATTATTTGCAGCCAATTTACAGTAGTCTACGATTTTACTTCTACACAGCTAAACAAAAACAAACATCCCTACTTTAAGTGTTCGAATTAAAAAAAAAAAACGTGCCTACTTTAAACGTGCGAACCTTAAAATTCCGAACGTCATTCACAGGAAAGAGTATATAACAGCACGACGCATGAAAGCGGAGCATGGCGCAAACAGGGAAGTAAGCTGTGATCTGTAAATCTCGTTTGTAGTCGACTCGTTTACGTAATCCTCGTTCTCGCGTTTTGGGGAAGAGATTTACCACCGAGATGAAGAGATGGTATGAAACGCGACAGAAGCTAGGAATCGAGAGAGAAGGAGGAAGAGCATCCCCAGATTTCTATTAGCTCCTCCCAACATCGAGATGCTGCACTGCTCGACTGCTTCCTCAATACAAAACCATCACCGCTGCAACTATTCTGTGTACGTACGGTTAGCAGCCAATGAAACAGTGATTCGGACACACACACACGCAAAACGAAACCAAATGGTGTACCTACCGTGTTGTACTTGAGGCGGCGTCGGGAAGGTCGCTCCACGACATTCGTTTCCGGGTTGGGTTTGTGACTCGGCACTGGCTGTGATGGGGTCTGGTTTTTAGCCTACTGTCTGTCCTCCCCGCGTAATATACGCGTTCTCCGGCTGTGAACTGAGCTGAAGCCTGGCTGCCTGCCTCGATTCAGCCTCCACTTCATTGATGCTTCGGCGGCGAGAGATGTGCTTGCCGCTCGCTGATGGCGACAACGAACGCGCAAACGAACCAAACGAGCTTGCTCTCTCTGCCGCCTCCCGTAACGCTAAGTCCGTGCTGGTGCGCGCGCATGACGTCACGGTGAACCTTCGGTATTGCTAGAGAAGAGAGGGAGATGGGGAAGTGGGAAGGACCATGCCTTGCATGCACCAATTTAAAGTGATTTAAAGAAAGAGTGAATAATTGCTACGCGAATGAATGACGCATTAAAACGTCTGGAGACGCATTAAAATGTCTGCATGAGATGAACATTTTACTGGGCAACATGCAAGTAACATGTCGCTACAATAATGGGTTGGTGGGTGGCATGCTGCAGACTTCGGCTTAGAAACCTTACTTGTATAATTGGACGAGTGAATGCAAGTATTTTTCATCAGCATTGAATTTGTTTCCTTTGAATGACAATAAAGGAATATCTGACAAAGACACTGGAAATGCAGAAAGACCCACCGCTTTAATTCTAGCCACAAAAATGTTGTGATAGATATAACAAGTTTATCAAAAACCAAACCTGGTAAAAGGGGCCGCCAAGTTCCGAATGGTTCGGCCCTTCAAAGGAGTGATAACACCAAAACATTTGCCAAGTTAATCGCACCGCTTAATAGTTCGAATGTTAAATGAAAAGTAGAACATTGCTACTTCCGGTAGCAATGTTCAAATTTCATTTAACGTCCAAAGTATTATTCGGTACAATTAAGTTGGCGAATGTTTTGGTTTGTTGATATTACTCCTTTGAAGGGCCTAACCATTCGGAACTTGGCGGCCCCTTTTACCAGTTTTGGTTTTTGATATGATATCACTCCTTTTTTTTTTTAATTGTGTATTAGACTCAACTCCACTACTGTGCATATGTGTAATAAAGTGCCACGTCAACAAGAAATTGGTTTTCAACACTTTGCTACTATGTTTTGCCTAGAGGCCGAACCATTTTCAACTTAGTCACCTCTTTATATGCTTTTGGTTTAGTTTTAATTTTGTTGTAATTTAGTTAGTTTTGGTGTGTTGATATCACTCCTTTGAAGGGGCACCACTCTCAACTTGGTGGCCTCTTTCCCAATTTTTGGCTTTGTTTATTTTGCTTTGTTTTTATAGTTTGTTTATTTTTCGTGAATTGGACGAGAATACAATTTCTTTGGCACCGTTGTTTAGCTTTGTAGTGATAAACTAGTGTGGGTCTAGGCACGTACGTCAGTATACACATCGTCATTTTCCGAACTTTGGCTGTCCAATGAGAGACGATGCCGACAATACTAGCAATGATTATAATAATATTTTCGTACTTAACGCGCCCTCCTACACCATCCTCGTTACGTCCCTAGGCTTCAAACCATAAAAGGTACTCAGTTCGTATCGTACTGCAGCCATTCGTTCAATTTCATAGCTGGAAGCCTTCCCGTTATCTCGGTATCGATGAATAATCACCCTATGGAAATTAACATGGGGATGAGCGGACTGGAATTAGCTAGCTAGCTAGTTACACATTTGCTACGTTATTGAGGGTCAGATTTTGCATTGAAAGTAGCTTAACTGGCATTTCTACACGAGTTAATTTTTGTCAGGTGTGTCATTGCTCTCGATGTCAACACAATTTAAGCTTTTGTACCGCATTATTATTTTTCCTCAAGTACCTGAAATGTGCTCAACTATGCTTCAGGAAATAAGACACTGACGCCATGGCGTCGCGCTACTATGGTTTACAACCTCGACAATTGAATTGATGTGATGTTTGTTGTGATGTTTGTTGCTTAACTTGGTGCGACACATTAGCGTGTTTCTAGATGTACATGACAACCTAATAAGTTTATTTGTTATGGAAATAAACTTTTGTTAGCTTGTGATGTATTAGTAAAGGCGGTATCCTTTACTGTAAGGTTTGACCTCAGCTTTCCATGTTAAAGCCGAAATTTCGACGCTTTTAATTTCACTGCTTTCTTTTAATGTTTTCCGCTCAGACTTAGTGTGTATGCTTTGTTGGACTTGGTGAACATGTGCGAACTTTTATTAATGTCACAGTCCGATTTGTCACATCAGAGGTGTGGACTTGAGCTAGAATAGTGATTTTCATTTGGCTTGTTGTTTTTGTTGGAACGACACGTTTCTGCTACGCTCTCCACAAATTAAACAATTTGTCATATAAAGCTGGTTCAGGCTCATTTTACAGGTATTGTTCTTCGATGTGCCCTTTCCATAAGGCATTTTCTAATTGGTCAAGTGGTTCAGGGGTGGGAGCTCTAAACGACCAGATTGATTGTTTTACAATGGTTTTAAACATTGATATTATGCAACAATGCCAATCTGCAAACGCCAGCTTCAAAACGTGGACTGAAGATTAAAGGGTTTGTTTCCATATTTATTGGTTTGTGCAAACCGTAATTGATAAAGATACAAACCATTAAAACAAGCTAATCTAAACTGCTTGGTACACCAAAGTAGCACGAATTAGAAAACAAAAACGAACTCGGTTGATGTTTAAAGTTAGGTTTAACTGATCCGAAGTCAAAACACCAAAGGAACACAAATAAACTTCCCTGTTTGGTTTCAGATACTCTATTGTTGCTGTATTGTTTAGTCCACGTGCACCTGTACTGCTGCAACCAACTATTATACACGTGAATACAATTAAACCCAGAGCCCAAATTTCAAAACTTTTCATGCCAAACAAACGAAGAATAATGTAAGGCTACACACTCAACTTCTCTTTTGGCTACATTTTTTCATTATTCTTCACTCACGTCGTCTACTTTCCGTTCATCACCCTATGATAATTCATATATCTTTTTTTTTTCAAGCACTTCTCCAGGCATAGAATTTCATTATTACTCTCCAGGACATTTCCAGATTTTCAAGGACTCGCACGAACCCTGAATTACCTGTGGAGCTGTTCTAAGCACACTAAGACGATTAGTTTTTTTTATATATATTTTTCCAGCGATATCGTTTAGCCAAGTACAATGCATCAATCATTAGCTGGTCGTTCGTTTGCAAAAGTAAAAATGGTAAATACATTTGAATACAGCAGAAAGGTTTCACGTGGACTACAGTACAGCAACCCTGCGGTATCCGAAACCTTACAGGAAAGTTTATTTGTGTTCCTTTGACTTCGGATCAGTTAAACTTTACCTTCAGCATCAAACGAGTTCGTTTTTGTTTTCTAATATTTTTACATCTCACAACCTTTTGTGGCTAGAATCAAAGTGGTGAGTTTTTTTGTATTTCCAATGTTTTTGATTAGAGTTTACTGCCTTTTGTTAGCTATTATGGTATGTTTTTCTTCTCAGCACAGTTATAGTATGTTTTCTTGTCTAGTAATATTACTTCATGTTTTTCTTTCTACCGTTATGGTTTACAGGAAGGAAGGTTCATTAATTAGATATTATTGCAATTAAATATAACTACATTGTTAATGACCCGCATGTACAGTAATCAGTTTTGTTCGCAATTTTCAATGTATTATTACTAATTTTTGTGTGCTAGTATATTCTACCAAGTTTACTCAGTAATGGACGAGTCTCAGTAAATTCCTTGTAATTCTTTGGCAATTACTAATAATTCTTCTTAATTATCATTATTTCTGTTAATTCCCGGTGAGTTCACATTAATTCCTCATAATCCTTGATAATTCCTAATAATTCTTTTTAATTCTCAGTAAATTCCAGGTTTTTCGTGGTCAGTTTCTGAAAGTTTCTTATTAATTCTCGGCAATTCCTCAATACGTATAGCAATTCTTTTTAATGTCATTAAATCCAGGCAATTCATGGTCTGTTCCTGGTAATTCCTATTAATTTATCGAATTTCAGATTAATAGCAGCCACATTGGAAAGAATGAAGTTGAGTCGGCATGTTCGGACTAGAACTTATTAGGAACACAACTTTCTTCACGCGTTTATTAGAATACTTCACTTGAAGGCACCTTTTCACCTCATCAACTCCTAGATATAGCACCGTAGAATCTTCGAGCAATATAAAGAAAATAGCGGTAAATTAAAAATGGAACAACACTATTCGCAGCAGCGCCGCGATTTTCATAACTAAAACGAGATCACGTGACCCACATCAGCCTATTGGATGACGGAGAATCTGAAACGTGGATGCAGTGTTTAGAATATGGTGAACAGGCGCCTTTAAGCTTCGAGTTTAGTCTAATTTACTTGGCCACGCTTTGCCTTAAAGGGCGATTGCCACCACATGACAGGCTCCTATCTAGCTCTGTCTAGCCCTTACTTTCAATACGCGAAGGAACACACAAAGAAATTTCTTTTTACACAACAAACAAGCTACGTGCCTCCTTAATTATTGAGTGCAAAGCTGGCGTGCCCACATGCTCCAGGAAGCAAGCAGTAAAGTTAAGCCTAACAACATCATGGGTGGGTTTTTTTTTCTATATATCGACCGTTTTGAAACGCAGGTGTTGAACCACTAGATGAGCGCCATCGAGTGACAGTAATATCGTTAACCTTGACCGATTGCTCCCTGGTGCGCGTGGACGCACCAATTTTACTTTCAATAATCAAAGATGCACATGGCTTGTGCGTTGTGCAAAAAGAAATTCCTTTGCGCGTTCCTTCGCTTGTTGAAATCGAGTGCTATACATAGAACTAAATAATGATAGACGGCGCTAGATGCTGCATCCTGCTATTCGGTGAATAGGCATCTTTAAGAGACTTTTACAACTCCAGCCATCACCGATAGCCAATATGAAAGACAACAATAGACAAACCAACAGTGTCAGTTATTTCAACTTCAACTGTGGTGTTTGTGGGTAACACTAACTAAACCCTTTAACATGTGAAGTTCCATTAACCACTGTACAGGTGGCCTTCTTTTGCACCACCTCTTGCAAATCTAATACCTTGTCTGTGTGACGTCACCGTAGTTAATCAAAGGGGCTAGCGCATTTGTTTGGAGCTGCATTTCCCCCCAACTACTTTGTTGTGAAATTCTTTCCGGTACACTTTTTGGGCTTGGGCCACGTTGGCATTTATTGCAATGACGACGAGTGGAAATGTTTGACTTCAAATTAATTTAATAGTGGTCGACCTGGAATGAAACAGTTATTAGTTTCGTAGCTGCATCTCGCTGTGGCCGGGAGTTAATGTAACCCTGAGTGCAGCAGTGATATTCCCGGCACTGCGTCTTGTTCTTCAGCAAGCCGTTGGACTTAGGAGGGAAAGAACTTAGGAGATACCACTTTCGCGCAAATGGTTACAGGTATGGCTCCATGGTGCGTTGTAAAAACTACTACGAGTGAAGAAACTTTGTCGGGTTTACCATGTTCATTTCCACGCCTTTAGGCTTTCGCCGGTTCAGTATTGGGGAGCAGGGTGTGGTGTAATGCGGGCAAAAAGCGAGTTGGTTAAATTTAGTAAATGTAGGCTGTTAATTGCATGTTTTCTTTCAGACGGAGTGCAGTTTGTAATGTTTTTTTCCAGTGAAAAGAAACTGTTTGAATGTTTGTCTTTCAGAGGGTTGGATATTAAACTTGAGTTCTTTCAGAGGGAAAGAAAATTTTTAAATGCATTTCTTTATTCCTTCAGGGGGAAGAAGTTACTAACAAAAATTAGTAAACGTTAAAAACTGCGTTTAATTCTTGACTGCGTTAAAGCTTAAATTTGCTAAGTACAGGTTTGAATTCTTGTGTGTAAGTTAATCATTTTTCCTACTCGTTAAAAGGTAACTGTAGAGGAAAATTTGGTAGGGTAGCCTTCACTGTAAGGTAAGGTTTGACCTTAACATCCCATGTTAAAGCAGAAATTTTGAGACTTAATGTCTCCGGCGTCTGTGAATATTTTTCGATTAAATTTGATATGTAAGCTTTGTTGGACTTGGTCAAGAAAGCACCAAAATTCATTAAAATCCGCCGAAACAAATTGGAGATCTGGACCTGAACTGAAACCATAATTTAGTTTTTGGCTTGTTCTTGCTGTTGTTGGCAAAACACGTTTCTGCTACATTCTCTACAGATCAAACTATTTGTCCTATAAAACTGGTTCTTAACTCATTTTACAGGTATTGCTTTGCAGATGTTCCCTTTCCGTAAGGCGTTTTCTAATTGTTCAAGTGGTTCAGAGATTAGGGATCTCTAACCGATCAGGTTGATTATTTTACATTGTTTTAAATATTGTTATTATGCAACAATGGAAATCAGCAAACGCCAGCTGCAAAACGTAGACTGAAGAATAAAGGGCTTGTTTCCATTTTGGTTTGTGCAAACCGTAATTGATAAAAAGATACAAAACATTAAAATAAGCTTACCTAAACTGCATGGGACGCCAAAGTAGCACGAATTAGCACACAAAAGCGAACTAGTTTGATGCTTAAGGGTAAGGTTTAACTGATCCGAAGTAAAGACAGCAAAGAAACGCAAATAAACTTTCCTGTAAGGTTTCAGATGCTGCAGTGTTGCTGTACTGTTTATTCCACGTGAAACCTTACTGCTGTAGCTAACCATTATACACGTAAATATACAATTAAACCCAGAGCCCAAATTTCAAAACTGTTCATGCCCAAACAAAGAAAGAATAATGAAATGCACTCAGTTGGCTAAATGTTTCAGTGTATTTAGTCACGTCGTCTACTCTCCGTTCATTACCCTACTGATGATTCAAATATCATCAAGCACTTTTCCAGTCATGGAATTTCATTATTACTTTTCAGTATACTTCTAGGTTTTCAAGGACAAACCCTGAATTACCTATAGTTGTGTTACGCACATTAAGACGATTAGTTCTTAAACATTTTCCAGCGATGTCGTTTAGCCAACTAGAACGCACCAATCATTAGCTGATCTATCGTGTTCAAAAGTAAAAATGGTAAAAACATATGAATATAGCAGTAAGGTTTAACGTGGACTACACAGTACAGCAACACTGCAGTATCCGAAACCTTATAGGAAAGCTTATTTGTGTTCCTCTGCTGTTTTGACTTCGGATCAGTTAAACCTTACCTTAAAGCATCAAACGAATCGTTTTGTTTTCTAATTAAATATTACTTAGGCCTAGCCTGTAAGAAAGTAGCCTAAAAAGTTGAATTTCCTGATTTATTTAATTTACTTGTGCTGGTATTAACTTATACGTATTTTACGTATACAGTAGCTACAAGTTTGCAAACGATACTTTCAAGTGCAGTTTAACGTGAGAGAAATTTAATTGTTAAAGTTTAACGTTTTATTAACATTAATGTTCAAGGGTATTGCATTTTTGCATTTTTTTTTGCATTCAGGAGTAAACTCTTTGTTCTTTTTCTGTCACTCTTGTATGAGTGGTGGGGAAGAAATCGTGTTCAAAGGTTCATTTAGGAATAATTCTAGTGAATGTAGTCTGGTATTTTAAGTTGTCATTCTGATCCTGAGGAGTTAGACACTATTATGCTACTTCAATGGCGCACAAAACGTTTGAGGAGCTTGATTCCAATACTGAATCATGGTCACTCTACTTTTAACGTGCGACATTACTTTTCACTGTGTTTGACGACCTAGATGATAAGCAAGTGCAAATCTTCTTGGCTAGTATAGGGAAAAAACCTTCGCTTTGTTCAAGAATTTGTGTTCACCTGCAAAGCCTGTGGAAAACACCCTTGACGAATTTGACAAGTTATTGTCAAGCAATCTCAGCCCGAATCCTAGTTTTATCTCGGATCGAGTCACGTTTCAAAAGGTCAAGCTCCAGGTGAGAGCATTGATGCTAGTTATATTGCCACGCTCAAACGGCTTACTGTTCATTGTGAATACAACACCTTTGAAGGATGCGTTGCGTGACGTTTTGTGTCCGAACTTAGAAAGGCTCAAACTCAGAGGGGGTTAACGTCATTGGACCCTAAAAAGGTTACCTTTGACAATGCCTGCGAAGTGCGTCTCAGTTTTGAGCGTGGTGGGGAAAAACGTCGCAGGATTTCAAAGTGGTTTTTCTGCTCTTCATGGACGCAAAAGCCGTAAAGGTCCATACACACCAAACGTCACCATGTCTGTTGTCCATCTCCATCTTTGGCAAAGCATTGCTGCAAAACGGAGAACCACGCCACACCTGTCCACTCAAGAATGCTTGCTGACTCCTCTATTCCTACCTCCCCCACATAAAAGGAATGTAATCGTCCGAATGCAAATCTGTAGGTAAGCATTGAATTAGGGTCATTTTCTCATTAAAAACAATTTGTGTGAGTGCTTGTGTTGCTACTAGTTATGTACACTTGTTTTAGAATTATTCTTTTCAATTTTCAGTAGTTTTCAATGGTCGTGTGAGCAACTGCCATCTTTGCCTCGAACGCCAAGAGAAAGACACGTGTATAGTGCTTGGCATTTTGATTGGCTGACGGACGACTCCACGCGTCTGTCAAATGGACGAATATGAAATTTTTGGAACGAGTCAGACACGCAATGGAGGCTCTGTAGTGTGCTAGCAGTCTGCATTTGAGGCATTGGACGACGTGACGGACAAAACGGTGTGGTATGGCTTGACCTTAAATCAAAGAGTGACGTGAAGCATTTCTGTTGCGGCTTTTCCAGCCACATAAAATCCGAGTGCAAGTATAAGTCGCATAAGTGCTGTGGGAGACCAAAAACTCGTCTGCAAGTCGAGAAAGACTGGCAAATGCAGCGATTTACCACCAACTCCTAAAATCCAAAAAGGGTCCATGTATAAACCTAAGGAACATCATATATACGAGAAAAAAAAGCGCATCATCGTAGAAGAATCAGAAAATACTGATTCGGGCTCCAATATAGTGATAGGATAGTGACCAATCAGAAAGCAGCTTGTTTTTCACTATTAACAAGGTGACTTAACTCCAGTGTTCGTAGCAACGAATGGATTGTTTACTGTGACCTCAGTCGATGGTCATAAATTGCCATTAGACCTTGATTCAGGCTGCGATTCTACAATAATTCCTAGAAGTTGATATCACGATTATTTTCGTAACATTAAAATACACCCAACGTCTATAACCCTAAAGTCATGGGTGGATGAGGTAGTCATTTTGAGATTTTTTTTATTTTTTTATTTTTTATTTTGAGACTAGCATCGTACCCGGTTTAGCCCGGGGATTTGTTTGACCCGTGGTTGTTTTCCAGTATTTGCTCGGTGCTGCCTGATCGTTCACTGCAACAGTCGATTTTTGTTTGTGTAACACTCCCCCTTTCCGTCAATCCTCTCCCTCCCCTCCTCCTTTTATCCCGTCCTCTCCCTCTCCTCTTGGTTTCCTTCCCTGTATCCTCTTTGCTATATGTAGTTGAACACGTACCCGGCTCCCGGCTCCCGTGCTTGTTTGTTTGTTCTCTACTAGGTTCACTCAATGCGTAATCGTATGCTTAATGGTAACAGCTCACTTTGCCCCCTCCCCCCCCCCACTCCCAGTCTTTCGCTTTGGCTTAAGGATGCGTACCGTATGAAAAAGAAGTGTGAATGACGTCATGTAATACTTGCCCTTGAGATTACCACGGTGTTTAGTTAGAAGGATAATTGTTAGAGCCAATTGTTAGTCGAGGCAACAATGTGCCAAAACTTCTTTTCAGGGCAACAACGTCACAGTTTCAACTTCATGCCAAAGAATTGACACACTCGCACGTTTTCATGGTTCCCCTTCCGGGGGTCGTTGCGGTTGCTTCATTTCTGCTACGAGACTTTGGTTTATAATGTAAGATTAAACTTAACGGTCACACTGAAACCATGAATGCCATTGGTGTGCCAAGGGATCAGCCAGCTTTGTTGGGAAAATTGGATATCAAAATTTAATCTCAGCCTGACTCAACTGTTTAAACTGGGTTTGGCACCTTTGAAGACGCAGTGCAGGCTCAAACTAGACACTAAGTCAAAATTCTGTAAGGCTCGACCTCTCGATCAGGCGGAAGGTTGAGACTGAAACTGATTGCTGGGTAAAGAAGGGAATTTTAAAGCCCATCGACTGTAGTGCTTGGGCCACTCCCATTGTGTTTGTATTAAAGCCCAATTGGGAAGTGCGCATAGTCGGTGACTATAGCATTGCAGTCAACCCTGTCGTAGATTTAACAGATGCATTCCTGCAGATGAAATTAGATGACAGCTCTATGCCTATTCTTACAATTAACACTTGTAGAGGGCTATTATAGTAGCAAAGGGTCCCCCTTGGCCTGGCTATTGCTTCAGGAATGTTTCAAAAACAATTGTAACAGGTTCTTTGCAACATTCCTAGGTTTCCGCCCTTCCACGATGACTTTCTTGCGGCAAGAAAGGGACCTATGGATAATGCTTCAGTTGTCTCCAGTCTGTTCTACTATAATGGAGTCAAGAAAGGCAAAGTGTAAACTTAATAAAACTGAATTGAAATATTTGGGCTTCTGTATAAACGTCACTTTTGTTGGCATGCTGAAGGGAATTCCTCCAAGCATTCTTCTTTCAATTCAAATGAAGCTAATGTGTGTCGTTTTCGGTATCCTTTTGTTTTTGTGGTTCCGTGTTGTCCGGTAGTGGTTAAATGTGGCGATCAAATCTTATTATTTCATTGAGTTACATCGAAAAAGGTCTATAAGGAAGCAACAATGTTTTTATTTGCCATGTTTTTTAAAGTTCACTCGACTACCACCAGCATGGTGACAAGGGCAAAGCGAATATGGTTTCAGCAAGCGAAATAGCAGAAACTTCTGAAGCAGAAGAAGCAGGCGTTTCTGCTATTTCGCTTGCTGAGACCGTATTCGTTTCGCCATTGTCATTTGCCTTAGCAAGCTTAGCCTAGCTCTCATCCACAAAGTTTCTCTACTGACGAGCCCAAACAAGGGCGAAACAATCCGTCTAGAGATCTTTGTGGGTGAGAGCTAATTGATATTAAATGATCAATTGGTAGAAACCAGCATGGTGTACGTTTCGTCGAAATTCCTTAACTATTCAGGATTTCGAATTTACAGTGATGAGTTTTAGATCGATAAATTCGTAAAATTGTAATCTCTTCCGTAATAATTGTTCGATTTATGACAAATTCGAGCTTAACAATGCTTTTGGGGGTTTTAAACGATGTTGAAACGATGTAATCCGTCCTTTCGTTTGGGCTCCACTCAGACTATTAAAAGTACAACCAACCAACAAACCAAAAACAAACATTTTGCAATTTGGTGTCCGTTATAGGCTACGCTAAGCTCACTTCATTCGCTCCGCCAAAAATAGCTTCAGATTTTCAATTTTAAACGGAAACTAAGTTATGATTAAGTGTTGCCTATACAGAGTTCCAGGTGTTTTAGCCGAAAAATGCTTGTTTCAGTGAATTGTGTGATTACAGATCTGTATCACTGATTAACGTTTCACTGATCACTGATCGTTTCAGTGAACTTGTGTTTTTTTTTTTATTATTTTGTGTTTTGAATAAAGTTGTCAATTCGTAATCTTACTACTCATCTGTTTTCCCAAGTGTCGAGCCACACTATTTTGTTTAGAAATAATGTTTGAGCATCAACCACGGGATTATACTAACAAACAATTTTTTCTGGATTTCAAACGTGGCAGTGCGAGGACATTAGTTTTTTTTTTTTTTACGAAAATACTTCTTTGGAATATAAAGATGTGACACACATTTTGTTTTTTCACATTTTGTGACATCTGTTTGCATGTTACAAATGGAATTTTTCTTTAGGATGCAGCAATAATAGGGAGAGAGAACCACTTTTTAACCAAACCTACAACGGTAGGGAAGAAAGCCAATTTTTCATTTAAAAAAATATCCGCCTTTAAAAAAATGTCCGCCTTGAAAAATAGCAATAGCAAGAAAATGCAGTTCTTTCTTACTGGGTGTGATTGGGAGGTGGTTACTGTGAAGATCCCTAAAGCCACACTTTTGAGGCCGGGATGCCAGTAAGGGCCCGTACACAAATGACGTCACGAATTTTTTTTTACCTCTCTTCCTTTTACATTTTGTCACAACTATTGCAACCCCCTGAGGATGTCACACTCTTCTTCCCTTCGTTGCCGATGAAGAGGGAGACAACTGATGATTTTTTTCCTCTTTTTTTTTCCCGTTTGGTGATAAATTAGTTCAGTGTAGAACATTTTTATATCCGGTCAGCCCAAAAATATCTTGCGTAAACACGAGTTGATAATGGGGTTCGCTTTTGACCCCATTTGGTACTTAGACAAATTTAGTCCCTCTTGGCCCCTTCTTCCCCTGTCCGAAACTGTTCTGTGGTACCTCCTCCTCCCCTCTTGCATGCCGTCAATGACCCAAATTAAAAAGAGGTGGGTCACCAAGCCGTACCACGTTATTTTCCCGATCCGCCCCCACATCCCCCAAGAAAAAAAACAGACAGACAGTCGTCTCCTCCTTTCTCCATCCGCTGCAGTGCCATGAAGAAGAACAGCATTTATTTGTCCCCCCCTCCCCCCCGCCCCCCCCCCCCCCCCCCAGCACCGGATAGTGCAATCCTGCTGTAAAACTGGAATAGTTTCGCAGAAAAAGTCTAACGCGCGGGATGGAGTCGCAGTTGGCCCCAAACGGCGTAGGCGTGACGTCAAGCAGTAAGCGAAACTTCTACATCCAGGACGGATCCAGTGACATCACGTAATGAGGTAAGGAATGATTAACCTTCATGTATACTATCATTCCCAGGGACCGTTATCACATCGTTTGGCACACGCCAATGTATTATGAGCTAAGTGGCTCATTAATTGTAGTCTGTAGTCTTGGTTGGGGTATATGGCTTCGGGCCCCGTAATAAAACCATACTGGCTCAGTAAAAGACAAGGGTGCCTTTCATTGCAAAGGTTGCTTTTTTGTTTGTTTATGGAGCACGAATCCAAACTGGGTTATCTGCCCCACGACGATGAGAGGAAGAATTATGATGGAGACAAAGACAAGAAAACAAAATGCAGATCGTGAGCACAAGGTTCAATCAAGTAGAAAACATTTTTTTTTTTTTTTGCTAGTTAATCTTGACGTGTGCTAGTGTGGCGCCGCCAAGCAAATGAGATCATATATCAATTGTTATTGTTACTGTTATTGTTGAATTTTACATGTACAGTTCCGGTCAAAAAAAACGCCTTCGTTATACGGAAGAAGTTGCAGGATTAATGTATGTGACTCTGAACGAAAATGTTGATATCTCGAAAACTACTGGACAGAATGGAATGAAACAAAAAATGGGTTGTTTATTGTAACATCAGCTATATGTATTACTTGTAATGGTAAGTAGCCAAATATAATTGGCCGAGCGAGCAACACGAGTTGATTACTAATAATATATCTCATAAATTACTGGATAGAACTGAATAAAACAAAAACTGGATTAATTGTTATGATGTATGCTATATTTCTATACGTATGATAAGCAATATTCAGCAGAAAAATATGATATGCAATTCAGTCTTTGTTTCATGAAAATTCTTCCACTGGTTTTCGAGATATTATCAGATACCAATAAATGTTTCTCGCTCGGCCAATTATTTTTAGTCAGTTAACGTAGTATTTAATAAGGGTAGAAATACAGTATACAATCTAATAAGCATTTCGGTCTTTGTTTCATGAAAATCCGTCCAGCAGTTTTTGAGATAACTGAATTTCTCCATGGTTGTTATTACGACCCTCGATATAACGAAAAAGGGCGTTTTTTTTTTACCGGAACTGTACATGACTACATACGATAAATTATAAATGTGAAAATTTATAGACGTAAAATTCCTCCAGAAAACAAATGACAGATGAATATAAAAGAAGAAGAAAACAGATGAAGATAACATGGTGACCTTTGGCACGTTCACTGTCCTATGAAAATTGTAATATCCATCCAAAAACAGAATTGGTATAAGAAAAGTTACCAAAGTTTACAAAAAAAGGTCGGCCTTTGAAGGGAATGATATCATTCAACCAGGGAAAGGCCGCCAAGGTTAATCCTATTAGCCAAGTTAATCACACCGAATAATACTTAAGGACGTTAAATGAAAACTTGAACATTGCTACCCAAGTCGGTGCGACTAATTTAACTTTCGGTTCATTTGTTTTCGGTCACTTTGTGTCGGTCATTTGTTCGTCGGTATAGTAAATTTCGGTGAAGTGTCCATGACGCGGTCGTCATGGACACTTCACCGA
>JAHWFP010122179.1:0-13222 GCA_023313725.1 Lithobius niger
GTCCGGCTTATTGCATAGCTTTTCGCGCAGGCTAATGAGTGCAGTTCAGCACCTGGGCATGCAAATTAATCTGTCAATCTTGGCAGCTAAGCTGCCCCCCCCCCCCCCCCCCACCCCCACCCGCCTGGTTCCACTGCCAGATTAGCGGTCACTTTACCCTTATCAACCATTGGGATCTAAGTCCGCCATCGGATCGAACATTCTCGGACGCTTCCGGTTGTAAAGAAAACAATGACCGTCCAGAGATGAAATATCTTTCGACATCATAGTACTTCAGCGTCAACGCCGCCAGTCATATATTCTTACATAATCAGAGGCCTTCACCGCTAGAAGTTGCGAGATTAGGTGGTATTTTTTTTTTCAACTTTAGAATATTCTTCAGCAGGAGTCTTAACCATTGTTCGCACTTCAACTCGAAAGATAGCTGTTTATATTTACATCCAGTCGGCAGTTATAGTCAAGTCGACCTTTTTTCGTAATTTGCTGGCGTTTGCAGTTTTTCTGCCATCCAAAGCGTAGAATGCTAAGAAAGGCCAAAGAGGGAATCACATTCAATTCTGTCATTTTTAACAACGTGTATAGCACACATTAACATTTATTTCTGTTTTACTTTCGTGCTCAATATTAGAAAGGGCATCCAATGGGTTCTAAAAAGTTTATACTATAAACGAGTAGATTGTCTCAAACGGTAAAATACGGTAAGAACGGTAAGAACTTCGTCAAAAGTATAAACTTACTGTCACCAAACAAATTTATGTGTCCGGTCATCAGACCTGGTACACCAGGGAGAGCCACAGCGTCAACATTCTACCAATTCTGATAACGAGACACAAGTTTTAACGTTTTCGTTCGCCCCTTGTTAAAACATGCTACCCCAGTTTGGTCGCCTTTCCTTTTGAGAGACATAGAACACGCCCAGCACCACTTTACCAAGGGACTTCCTGGTTTTCGCGACCTAAGTTATAACCTGGAATCTACTACAGTACCGGCCGGATCTTGGATGAAAAATAGTACACGCGACTAGATTGGACAGTACGACCACCGAAAGCGACACTGATGCGATTGATTTGTTCCATTGCCACTCTCTGTCTAGCCACGGACCGTACACAATGCCAACGTTCCTTCCCTTGCAACACTTCGTGGATACACGAACGTGTCGTTTTTTTTGTCCCTAAGCAGCAGAGAAATAGGTAAGTGGCTGAGTGATAAAACTATTTAAAAGTAGTTTTAAAGCTAATAATAAAACTTTCACGCAAATCTACGTAAGAATTAAAATTATCATTTTGAAAACCTCCACTAGTTGCCAACAAATGTCACGAGTCACCAATTAAAAATGCGATTTGCTAGGCCAATTCCCGAACAAACCTCGAAGAAATGGTTCAGTCGTGGCAGCCATTTTGTCTACCCTCCTAACAGAGCAGTGACATTTGCTGCCATATTGGCACCAGTACGGATTTTGGAGGGCATAACTACAAGGTGCACTACATAAAAATGGAGGGAAAAACAACGGAAGAGCGGATTTCAGGCTTAAAATACCGTTGTTTTCCCCAACAACAAAAATCGCGCGTTTTAGGTCTAAGAAATTACTCTTCACAGCATCGGCTTCAGTATGACGCCCTTCTGTTTCTCTCTGAAGTGCCCCTTGCAGCTAACCCATTAAGGCTCCAGCATAGAGTTATATACAATAATACTACGTCGTGTCACTGCTCTATACCGTTGTAGGTCGGGCCAGATAGTTTACTGGCCATGATTATACGTTACGTCTTGAGAGAACTGGACTCGAACTACTCGACAAAAGATTGAGGTTTGATTTAATGTTGACCTACAACATTTTTCATGGTCTTGTTCGAGGTAACTTTCCTTTTTTTGACAGGGCTCCTAATGTCCATGATGCGCGTTGGAACTCTTGAAAGTTGGCTGTACTGTACACAGGGTGGCAACCTTAACTGTACAAAATATTTTTCTTTCCTCAGTCCGGGTGATCATACAACTGATCGAAACGTAGTAGGGCTTTCGATGTATGCTCCTAAAAGAGTCATTAATCCTTAAGAGAATATCTGGAGTAGGGGGCAATCCATCTATTTTTTGTGTTTAAAATTTGTGCGGTGGTCAGTGGCTCACTCTCTTCCGTCTACAATGCACCACATGTGTGGTAAACTGTTTTTTTTTTTTTATTTATTTTATATTTGTAATTATTATAAAATGTTGATCCCAAAACTATAACGGGCACCACTGTATTTTATCCTTTTGACGAAATTCTCGTTTCAAGCTTTGGACTTTCTGTGTTTGTGTCTCTCATTATTTTGACGAAAAAAGTTTCGCTCTTGTGGGGGATTCACGTCTGTGACGTCGATGTGTAATGTTTTGCTCTTGTGACGGTTTTTCTTGCCTAACGGATCGCTCTTCGGATTTTTCGCGCCAGGGAGGGACTGCCCGCTTCACCCTATGAGAACTCTTTCTCAAAGCCTTTGATCGGTCGAGGGTTTAATTCCCAACTCAGGCTGCCTGACAGCCAAGTCCAAAAGGAAACGGAAATAGGGTTGCATCTCTTATCATTAACCGATCTCATTTTGCTCTTTGTCCTGTATACTTATCGCGAAGTAGAACGACAATTTTGGTAAGAAATAACTATAGTAAAACCAACACTTAACTCTTTACTGGAGGAAAATGTCGTTGCACCACAGACTTACAAACAAACCACAGACTTACTGTTAGGGGTTGGACGAATAGGGAAAAACCATATTCGAATATTCGTTCACAATTTTTTTCCGTGTTTAGGGCCTACTCTCCCCCCCCCCCCAAAAAAAAAAATCTTTTTTTTTTTATTAAATACGTAAGTTTTAGTTAGTCTATGGGTAACCAAGGCTTACGTAATAAAACAACGAGTAATTTAATCTACTAGGCAAGACAACTTGAAACGTAACAACACAACCCCAAAAAGAAATAGATGAATTGCCAACTGCAGTACGGACCACAAAGTTGTCACATAATTTTGTTGAAGTTGACGTCATCCATCAACTGGTTGCCATGTCCGCGGCTGAGTTTCCTACTTTTTATTCTTAAATGTTTTAGGTAGAACTGCTGTACGCATTCCGTAATCCAATCTCCCCCTCCCTTCCCTTCCCTTCAAGTGAGCAATATAAAAAATTTAACTACAAGTTGGTTGGGAGTGAAAGGGGAAGGAAAAAAAGCATAGTGTGGATTGACTGGGACTCGAGAAGCCCACAGGAAACTTAGAAAGCAACTCAATAACAAAAGAAAAAAGATAAAATTACATAGAACTTTTTTGTACGAATATTCGAATACAATATATCCTATTCGAATATGCTCTTAACGAACGAATATTCGAACATTCGTCCGGCTCCTACTTACTGTTCAGTCGTACTTACCAGGTGAAGGCTTCTCTTCATCTTCCGGAATCGAATCAGTTGATTTTCGACGAGAGCTATCGGGAAAAAAAAAAAGAGTTGTATTTATACAAGATAAAAAAAAAAAAAAAAAGAAAATGAAAGTTACACAAACGCAACCAAATGTGCAAGCCCTGACGATTTTACTTAGGGTGTCTTGGTCCCAACATTAGAGGTCAACGAAAAATTATTCCGATTTCCAATAAATATTTCATTCCAAATACTTTCACAAACAGTTGTAGGGATCCGGCCTTCATTAGTATTAACGCCCAACCCCAGTGACGCAACTAGACATTTTCAAAGGGGGGTGCAAGAGTAAAATGTACGGCCCCAAAAGACAAACTAATTTTGGGTGCCACGTTGTGGCCTATTTCACAGTACCGGCAGCTTTATGTACCGATTTAGGCCCCCTGCTCTGAATGTAGGACTCCGTTGCCTCTTGCGCCTTTGTCACCCCCCCCCCCCCCCCAATTGCGGCACTGCCCAACCCTTCCGTCATTGCTGGACGCCATCTTCACCACTGCAGCTCATGGTTGTGGTGTGTCTCAATAGGCCTTGCATGAGACATGCTTCCCTCATCTTCATTCCCCAGGAATATTTAGTTAATAACAATTGCATTGTAACACTGTGTTGTATCCAATTGATTAGGGCCCACAAGCTACCATGATAACGGATTTTAATAACTTTTTTTTTTGGAATTGTCAGCCCTTATTCCCCATTCTGATACCAGCGTTTCTCTTTAGTTCAATTTCGATATTTTACCTACAATTTATTGAAATCAAATCGCGCTGGTCCTCCAGAACCTGGGGGAGCTGGTCTCGTCCGGCTTCGTCCGGCCCGGCCAGCTCCTGCCCAACCCTCCATCAGTCTTGCACATTCATTGTCAACAAGTAGTTTTGATCGATCGGAAAAAGGAAAAGGACCTGTTGCTCCCACGCAGCCCAAGATGACACTCGATGCCATCTACCGGCCGAAATGAGAAACATTTTTTCAGAAGCTTGGCTGGACGGGCCGGATCTTGGGTGAAAAAACGGCACGCGGAATTAGGTTGTACAATATGGCCGCCGAAAACGTCGAAGATTCGGTGGTTTATCCTACTGTCGGTTTCTGTCAATCGAGGGCGCTCTATGCTACAGCCCAAACGAATGCCAACTGAGAAGCTGCCGCTCTTTTCTTTGACACTTTCTGGCTGTACGAACGTACCGCTTTTTTCACAAGCGCTGAGAAAACATAACGATAACGAGTGATATGTGTAGACTGATTTTAAAGCTAGTAAAAATTTGTCACGCAAACCCACGTACAATTGAAATAAAATTTTTTTTAACTGCTAATAGTTCTCGCGACCTACAAAACAAGAATGGGCTGGCTATGGTGACGAACCGAGGGTTCCGACAAGGGCTAAAATCGCTCTCTGATTTCGGATTTGTAAATCTTTGTGAAAACTACAAATCATAGCAAATCTGCAAATCATAGCAAATCAGTGCAATCAACACGAAATCTGCTTGCAATCTACTTGAAATCTGCAAATCCAAGTGAAATCTTCAAATCGTTGCAAATCAACACGAACTCTGCAAATCGACTAGCAAATCAAGTAAAATCTGCAAACACACACTAATCACTGCAAATCAGCAAATTAAATGAAATCTGCAAATCAAAATCTGCAAATCTGCAAAAGCTGCAAATCAAATCTGCAAATTAAATGAAATCTGCAAATCTGTAAATCGTCGTGAAATACGAAAGTCCACGCGAAATCTTGAAAATCCGAACAAATCTTGCAAATCCGTACAAATCTTGAAAATCTGTGCAAATCTGGGGAAACCTTTCAAATCTGTACAAATCTTGCAAGCTATACAAATCTTGTAAATCCGTGCAAATCCTCGCAAATCCAATGCAAATCTGCAAATCTATTGTAGTGATTTCGGATTTGCCAATCTCGTACACTATTTCAGGGTTGGTTGGATCCCTCGTGACGAACACGCCACCATCACTTAGCAATCTCCTCTGCAACGTCGTTCGAGGCGGCCATATTCTCTACCCCACTAACATAGTTATGGATCAGGCCTGTACTTGATGTAGGGTCTCAAGAAAAAGTGAGCTGTATCTCGTTCTGATGGTGTCCCTTTAGGGTTAAATAAGGTGAGTTTACACTTATATAGGCTTTTTTTTAACACTTATTTACACTTATATTTACATGAATCGAAAAAGAGAATCGTACGCACGGTGAAGAAAAACACAACTTATATTTCGACATCAGTTTACGACGCCGTCTTCAGGGCAAAAACAACTACACTTCTTTCATTTACTTACGTACATCGATGCAATGCATTTTCTTCATATTTCCTATCTGAAATTACAGTAAGTACTTAGTGTTTAAAAATAAATGAAGTAGAGGGCATAAGCTAGACTTTTTACCTTGGTGCAATGGGAACAAGCTCATATTAGCGTAATGAACGTGATTTAAAATGTTGGTCCTCCACATTTTAGTTAAAATTCTGTAAAATAACGATGTGAATACATTCAGGCACGTGTTAAAACTTACTGGTACCTGTTTTAAAAGTTTAAAAGCGTAGGATGTAACTCAACGTTTTGAACTTTTAAAACAGGTACCAGGAAGTTATGACAAGTATACTTACGACATGTATGCAGATCAGTATTTTACAGAATTTTAAACGAAAATGTGAAGGACTAACATTTTAAATCAAGTTCAGTTGGGTACTATGCGCTTGTTCCCATTGCACCAAGGCAAAAGGTTTTAGTGTACGCCATCCACCCATTTATTCGGGACTTGTTTTATTGTTAACATTAAGTACTTACTGTTATTTTAGATACGAAGTGTGACGAAAATGCATCGCATCGATGTACGTAAGTAAATGAAAGAAGTGTAGTTGTTTTCACTCTGAAGATGGCATCGCAAACTGATGTCGAAATATAAATAATTGCTGCGTTTTCTTCACCGTGTTATTTGGCTTTCTTTTTTATCTCACTCATCGCACGCTTCTTACAGTGCCTTATATTTACACTCATATAGGCCTTACAATAAATAGGGATTTTTTTTAAACTTGCGTGAATGCTAAAGAAATCCGCTCCATACAGAATTTATACAATCAAAAGAAATAATTAGAGAGTTACTAATTTTAGAATAATTTTTTTTTCCATTCGTGCATTTTACAGCTGTTATATTTCTAACTTTTTTGATGAAATGTTTGCTCTTTTCAGGGAAGAAATTAAAAAATTTACGTAAATAAGTTAAACATGGTTCAGATAATTTTTTAATTCGCAATTTCCCTGACATTTCCAGATTTTCCAGGTGCATCCAATGGCACTTTCCAGATGTTTACATGATGTTTTAGTTAGGGAAACAGGCAGTAGCTAATGTTTCCAACATCCAACATCCCCGAAAAATAGCTGTTTAGAGACTAGTCCAGACGGGACTAAACGCATTTTCATCACAGGTATTGGTACCAGCCCAAGATTTGGTTTATTGAAGTAATATCTAAAATATTTGAACATATTAAAGCACAAATTTAAATATTTGCTACTAGCCTAGGATTTTGTTTCTGATCTGCCAATTCAATGGAACTTATAGAACAGACACAACGAATTTTTTTTTAATTTCCCTGTCTTTTCTCTGATTTTCAAAAAAAAATCATGTTTTTCCTTAATTGTCCATGAGCTTTTGGCTCTATTTTCCCCCGAGATTTCCATTTTCTCCAGGTTTTTCCAGTTTTTGTCTGAGCCCTGTTTTCAGCTTGCTAAGGGCGCGTTTATGCAACGACTCGCCTTTGCATTCTTGCAGTGAAATTTAATCGCGATGGCAAAGGTCTCGTTGTCATGGTAACAACGCTTCCTGGATTAGTCTTACAATTCGTGACAGTAAGATAAAGACTTCCTCCTGACGAAACAATTTTCCCCATCGCTTCTGAACTCAGTTATTGACTCGTTTCGCTGCGAGCAAACAAAGCTAAAACCGCCGCCATGTTGGAATTTCATATGACTTCTAAGGGCGCGTTTACGCAACGAGGCCTTCTTGCTCGCCAAAAGTTATTTACTAGTCAACCGTAATTTATTTAGGACTAGTTTCCCGTTTCTCAAATTTTCAAATGAATGCGGTAAAAGATAACAAATTAATTAACTGTATCGTAAACAACAACACGGATGAACAACAAAGTGCAACAGTCATTTTAAACATTGCTGTATACAACATTGTTGTCATTTCACGCTATTTCCAAAATTTGCTATTTTCGCTCAAAGAACAGATTCTAGCAATGATCAAAGGACGGTAGAATAAATAGCTGCTCGCAGCGAGAATTCAAAATCCAACATGGCGTCCATTTCGGAGTTATCGAATCGAAGACAAACCATCGAATGTCGGAATTCAGAAATCGTTCCGCCGTCTTGTACTGCAGTAAAAATTGTTTTCTTGTTGTCATAAATCGACGCTGTCATGTTGCACGTATCATACGTCGCGTCCCGAGGCACGAGGAGAAGGACTGAGTCCGCGTTGTTGACATGGTTACTACGTTCGAAAGCCGCATTCTCCAGTAAAGGCGAGAAGCAGCCAGAAAATTTAGTATTAACCAAGTAAAAACTAGTAAGCGAGAAAATTGTCGTTACGTAAACCCGGCCTAAGGGCGCGTTTACGCAAAAAGGCCTTCTCGCTCGCTAGTCAATCGTTATTTATTTATGATTAGCTTCCCGTTGCTACTAAATGAATGCGGTAATAGATAACAAATTGTATGTATTATAAATAGCAACACGGATAAAGAACAAAGTGCTACAGTAATTTTAAACACTGCTACAAGATTGTGGGCATTTCACGCTTTTTCCGAAATTTGCTATTCTCCCTCAAAGTACAGCTTCTAGCAATCATCAAACGTCGG
Organism: Lithobius niger; assembly: GCA_023313725.1. Lineage (NCBI taxonomy): Eukaryota > Metazoa > Arthropoda > Chilopoda > Lithobiomorpha > Lithobiidae > Lithobius > Lithobius niger. The sequence goes on from JAHWFP010122179.1 coordinate 8,288, forward strand.
TAGAACAAATAGCTTCTCGCAGCGAGAATTCAAAATCCAACATGGCGTCCATTTCGTGGCTATCAAATCGAAGACAAACCATCGAACGCCGGCATACAAAAAACATTCCGTCGTCTTTTACTGCAGTAAAAATTGTTTTCTTGTTGTCATAAATCGACGCTCAAATGTTGCAAGCTTCGTACGCCGTGTGACAAGGCATGAGGAGAAGATTTGCGTCTGCGTCGTTGCCATGGTTACTAATACGCATAGACAACTCGAAAGCCGCATACTCCGGTAAAGGCGAGAAGCAGCCATCAGATTTAGTATTGATCAAGTAAAAGCTAGTGAGCGAGAAAACTGTCGTTGCGTAAACGAGCCCTAACGACGGCATCTATAGCGGCGAGAAAAGCACTAAAACTGGTAAATCTCAAATCTTTTTATGGTATAAAACATTATACGGAACGAATTCTAATTTTACGAATAAAAGCATCAAAATGAGAAGCTTCTCTTCCCTGCCTCGCAACGCGCGTGACTAAAAAGCCCTGGCACACGTGTGTTGATACTTTTAAGGAGCGGGCCAGTTTCCAGAACGTTCTATTACAGCTGTCGAAAGCGTTACAAACAAAAAGTCAGTTTAAGAATCGCTGAAACGACGCAAGGCGAATGGATAATATGCTGTTTAGGCACGTAATGTAAGTCTTGTTACGGGCCGGCGTTCTTGGTCGGCCTTGCCCAGTCAGTCTGTCTGTCTGCCTGGCTGTGTTGAAGAATGTTTCATTGATGGCCAAGTGAAGAGGCCACACTGACAAACAATTGCGTGGGCGTGGTCAACTTTTTTTCCCCCCTTAGGAGTAACTGACCGTTGGTGCACGAAGTTATGTAGTGACATCATCACGAGAAGGCACGATTTTTTTTCAATCTTTTTATTTGGCATGGACGGCGCGCTGATGACGTCACTTACACAAACATGACGATCCCCTCGTTATGATCCTAAATTCATTTATTCATGATCACTGCATCTCAAAAGGTTTTAGCAACAACTCCTATTTGCACGAAATTAAACACACTTTCATTCATTTAAAAGATACGAGATCAACTTTCTTTCAATGGTGGATTTAAGACACGAAGCTTGGGGAGGGGGGAGGCGGAGGGGGTGCAAGCAGTACAATTATCCTTTTCTTTCTACCCCAACATTCTGATGACCTTTTTTTTTGCTCTGTTTGCTTTACTGTGTCATACAAGTCAAAAAATTCATAATTTTTTTTGGATTTTAACGAAATGTCATAAATTTGTCATGAATTATTGTTTTATGTCATAAATATCATAAAATAGGCATTTTTAGTAAATACTACAAACAAATTCACACTAAGGGGTTAGGGATAGCCGATATCGGTATAATCTGTATTTATCGTTTTTTTTTTGCCATATCGGTATCGGACAGGCTATACCGATACAGATATTCGTTACGCCAAGAAACAAAACCGTCTTCCCTGCAGAACTCGACAGCTAGCGCGGAAAAAGCAACAACCAAGTGAGAAAAGCAAAGCTATTTGTTCAATTGTAATGAGAATTTCCCTGACCGAAATTTGCTCACTTGATCGTGTACTAAATTCGCCCAATCACAACCGACTTAACAGTGATAATCACGCAGTAGCTTTCAAAAGCTACTGCGTGATTATCACTGTAAGTCGATGTTCATTGGCTAAATTTAAAACTAAATCAGTTAGGCAATATCCTGTAGCTTTCATTGGTCGACGCAGTGTAATGCTAAACCGTGCAAAACATGGCGAGCGCTTTCAGAAGTTGATACGCTTTTGGCAGTCACTCGCTTCAAACGTTACACAGTTGACACGTTACGATACGTTTGTTGAATTAATTTCAAATAAAAGTATGTATTTTCCTACCAGTAACAGTCCGGAAGGCCTTTCTTTCGAAATACGCACTGTGTCGTTCATTTCTGTAACCTAGCAACGCCGCAATCACACGTAGAAGCCGGTAGCGAAACACGTTAATCCGCCTGTGTTGTTAGGCCTAACGTCAACGTAACCTAGCAACAAATTCTGAACACCGTTTTGAAATTTATTACGCTCCACTACAGCCCGTATTTGATTGTTTTTTTTTTTATTTACTCTTGCAATTTTAAAAAGAAAATAAAACTATGTACTGCATTTATTAATTTATTATTACGGAATTGTTTAAAGTAAAAAGTTTGGAGGTGTGCGCCAATGAAAAATTGTTCGGCGGCGGCGAATATCAGTTTTATTCCTGGCGGCCGTAGTGCCAATCGGCGCGCCGATATTTGGACGGCAGCGCGACTTTTATAAAATTTTTAAATGTTGCATACGAAATTTAGAATACTGAATACTGAAATATGACGTGAAATTTTGTAACTAAATACCCCGCGAGCTATTGGAAATTATCAAATTTTTTTCAACACTCGTGTTTTGGCCCATTAAACTCACTCGTGCTATTTATTGGCAGATAATTTCCCTCGTGCTACGCACTCGTGAAATTAATGTCTGCCTAAATAGCACTCGTGAGTTTATAGGGGCCAAAACACTAGAGTTGACACGCTCAAGTTTTACAACGACCTAGTTAAAATCTGAGAAGATGAATGTACTGAAGCCATAAGTATAGGGAAGAAGAAAAAAATACTGTTATTGCTGCACAGAACGTTTTGGATAATCTTAGGCGACTGGCACCCATGCAAAATCAGAAACTGAAGTTGCATTTGTATGGAAATTAAATTTTTAGTGTTGTATATATATATTTTTTTAATTATCGGTATCGGCATCGGTATCGGTTAAGATCGGTCGGATCGGTTTACCCTTCATCGGTATCAGATCGTATAGGTAAAAAGTCATATCGGCTTATCCCTACTAAGGGTACAAACCACCATCACAAGTGACCCATAAGAACAGAATAGAAGATGTCGCCCAATAATCTTAAGAGCTTTTTGAAGGCCTGAGCGGTAGATGTTAAGTGGAAGGTACAACCATCAGGACTGTTGTTTTTTTGCCGAAAGAAGGAGAAAAAGGGAGTTACATCAACACTTCCCTTCGCCAGGATCGATAAACCTGGTCTGTAAGAAGTCAGATATGTACAGCTGGGACCAAGACGCCTATCGAATCTGACGCCCCAGTGCTCGCAGCTACCCGTATACACTCCCCACCCTTGTAAGGTTTACAAGGTTCAGCCTAACTTCTGTATTTTTTTTTAAAGTATGTTATACAAACAAGGTTTAACAACTCCAAAATACCAGAATTACCTGATTGATTTTGATTTCTATTGTCTGTTGAAATATACATTACCTTTTTTATAGCATTCTCCTTCTCAAAATGCTGTTCAATCTAGAAAAATTAAATAGACGATGTCCTTCCGGTTCGCTACCTACTGCGCAGCCTCCATCATATAAAAGCCGAAACGGAGTGGTAAGCACACCTTTTCGGACCTCTATTGTGCCCCAATGGCGACAAGACGGGAGGAGGGCGGGACCAAGGTAATGTAGATTTTCAACAGGCAATAGAAACCAAAATCAACCAGGTAATACTTGTATTTTGGAGTTTCTAGTTGCCTTGAAAACATCTATTACCTTTTTTATAGCAATCCCATAGACTTTGTCAAGGCGGCGGGCGCCATTTAACTCAAGTTCTCTCAGGTAGCAACCGGTTCCCTTCACAGAAAATTCAGTGTGTAAAACGGGTTAAAGTATACGTCGGGCTGCAGTCGGGCTTTAAAAAGTCATGAGTTTGAATTTAAATTTATCTGAAATTGAATTTCTTCTCAATGGACGTTAGGTTGAAAGGTTCGCTTGCTGTTCACTTGGTTTATAGGAAACTGATTCAAAATCCGTTGTAATGAAGTTAGGCCGGGTTTACGCAACCACTCGCTTTTATATTCTCGCAGCTAGAACTCAATCGCGAACGCAAAGGCGACATTGCCATGGTATGGATTAGCTAAATCCGACATCGTTTGAGTAAATACTTGAGTCTTATAATCCGTGCCAAAAATATAAAGAATTCCTCATGACGAAACAATTTTCCCAAACGCTTCTGAACTCACGTTATTTTCTGTTTTCGTTGCGAGGCGGCAGACATAAAACCGTCGCCATGTTGGAATTTGAGGTGATTTCTAGTTTCTAGCTGCGAGGTTGCGTAAACGTGCCCTTAGGGCCCGTTGCTAGTTTCGCCTGTTTAAAGAGGGATTCAACAGACATCATCCTCGGCGTGATCAACGGTATTTTTACGGTTCAAGTTTCAAGACAACATATGCCTAAAGTACTGCAGAGCAACTGACCCCGCTATCATGCAAATGTCTGCATGGACTTAGGGAATAAAACCTTGATTTAACCCCACTTCAGGACGATTTAATACTTATGGCCAGACGACAGCATTATCCCTAAGGATATGCTGCGACCGCCATTGACTATGTCCCAAGTAGTAACTGCCACAGAAAATGCCAAGTTGATGGAAGGACCTCCCACAATTTACTGCTAGCTAGCGGAGCACTCCTCAACATTTAGTGTCAAGGACGTAAAAGAAAAAAAAACCTTTTACAGGTTAATTTAGTTCGATGCTATCACTCATGAGAGAAGTTAACGTTTATCAATTAAGACATTTACCGTCCCAAAACATTTTTTCTTTTTTGCCGCTAGTTGTGCATAATTGCTGTGACCAATGGAGATATTTCTCTTTGACAGAACAATGAGTTAGTTGGCTTCATCGCAACTTCATGGTTCATTATACAATGAAAATTCCTAAATGCTGTCAATGCAAAAACTTCGCAATGGACTATTACGAATACACAGCTACTGGGTTTCCACTAGTGAAGGACATAATTCTGTTGGGCGATTTGAGTCAGTTACCTGTGGGTCGAGCACACGGCGGAACACGGAAGTTCCGCTTCCAGCTAACTCCACTGATCAATTCCAATTTAAATTCTTGAGTCAAATTTAAT
>JAHWFP010122183.1:0-17390 GCA_023313725.1 Lithobius niger
CTGAATAGAATAACGATTATCGAGATTCCCACTGCAGACCTGAATAGTATAACGATTATCGAGATTCCCACTGCGGACGCATAAACAAAATAAAACTACGATCTTAGTTGTATAGATTCTTCAAATTTGTATTTACCAGCACGTGATTAAAGAAAGACGAAAATGAAATAAATAAGCACATAACAAGAAACAATCCATGTTCACCAGACAACAGCCTGATATAATTTGAAAATTATACGCTAGTCCATCTTGCCCCTTTTCATTCAAAACCTCCGTTCCTACGGATTTCAGAAGTGACGATTCGCCAAACGGAAATCAAGTTGCGACTTTATTCATGTATACTACAAACGACCGTTTGAGACTATTTTTTTTTTAATCTGAAAAAAAAAAATGAATTAACTAGATCCTTCGTTGATGTTATCAAAATAAAATTCTAAAGCCCAAGAGACTATTTTTTTTTTTTGGCGACAGACAGCCGACTCAAGGACGGAAGAACCACAACAATTCAACGATGCAAAAAGTTAATTAAAAATTCTAAAGCTGAATTTCAATTAATGCCTCCTGCGTCGAAAAAGATCGGAAACGAGTCCATCAACTTACTGTACGAAATGCGATTGGCTGGTGACGAAGGACTTGTGGGGTGCGGGTGTGTGTGAGGGTTGGGGGGGGGGGGGGCCCCGAAGGGGTATTTGGATCGGCTTACGGATTTAAAACATTGGACACACTGGATAGCCTGGATATTTGAATTCTAAGGGTGGCCGCACACCAAATTAGACAACTGTATCGCGACGAAACGTTTCGAGACAAAACGTCACATCTGGTGGAGAGACCCCACCAGACGTAACTAGAAGGAGCTTCGTTTTGTTGTCGTGAGACGCCTAAATACGTCTTGGACAGTGTCTCATTGCTATGGTTTTGGAGAAGTCTGCAACACGTCGAGACATGTTTTGTCGTGCGACTAAACCTCTAACTTGGTGTTCGGCCAGCCTAAGGGTGGCCGTACACCAAAATCGACAAAACGGCGTTGCAAGACGAAACGTCGCGAGACGTCTCATCTAGTGGAGAGACCCCCCGTCACACGAAACTAGAAGGAGCTTCGCTGTGTTGTCGTGGGACGACTAAAGACATCTTGCGACAACGTCACATCCGGTGTGTGGCGCTCAGCTCATTCCTATGGTTTTGGAGACGTCTGCAGCATGCTGAGGCAGGTTTCGACAAAATGTCCTGTTGTGCGACGTTTTGTCGATTTTGGGGTGCGGCCACCCTTAGGAACGAATTGAAGTTGACAAATACTTCCCAAGGCGCGCACATGTCATGAATTCTGCGCACTGCATAGTGCTCACAGGAATTAAAATAATTATACCACCTGTACTCGTGGCATTATTAGTCAAGGAAGTATGATATCCTAAATAGGGTGGTATTACCTTCACTTGCGTAAAAAAACTAAAGCCGACTGTGGGCAGATCGAAACAGCTAAACTCTAACTTGATGTAATTAATGATCTAGTTTCTTTTTCCCATTAGTCGCCAAACCGAATAGGATGACTTTGAAGGTTTGACCCGCTCCCAGCCGAATCCATGGTACCACACGGAGAGAAGAACAATTATTTTGCTATGAAATTACAACTGGAAATTTGTAGGATATTTTACATCCCACAATCGACATGAGCAGGAGGCACCAAAGGGCCCTGCTCTTCCCGAAAATGCATGGGGTGGTTATTGTCAGGCTCGAACCTGCGAGCCCTGGCATGTAAGATAGGCATGATGTCATACCATCAAGACACTTATCCCCATCAACTAGTACGACTAGACTAAAAAAAAGCGACTGTAGTGACCTATAGTGGCAAACAGTAGCGGATCCACGAAGAAATTTTAGGAGGGGCGATTTAGCATTAGCTAAGGGTCAAAAACGTAATTGTCCTATCGTGGTTCTACTTCACAAACTTTAGGGGACTGGAGGGGGGGGGGGGGGGTGAGCGGAAGCAACACTTATGTAATGCACGTTCTATTTTCACTGGTTTTTTTTTTACCAGTAAATGAGAGTTATTTGTACTCACCAATTCCTGTTCGAACTAAAAATTTCAGCATAATAAATTCGTTTTATTCTTATAGATTATTCGATTACTTATTACTTATTCAATTTTTCATGTCGTCGATTTTTGTCTTTTTAAAAATGGATAGTTGTTCTGCTAGTCTAAAAATTGAAAAATATTTCTGAAACAGTAGGGTAAAGAATTAACAATTTTACTTTGTACTTTGCATTCTGTAAGGCTCTCCTGCCCAGTTCTCCACGATTGGCAAAAACAGTCGATGATCAAAGTATTCGAGGATTCGAGACAAAATCCGAGTAGGGTAGTGCGCAGCAACGCCAAGGCTTCCTATTTTTAAGTTAACTATACGATCGTGTGGGCATGGGCAAGTGAGTACATCTCCCGTGAATAACTGTCCGACATTGTTTGATTAAAAGCGTGTAATCGTACAGTCCATGAGTGTCGTTGACCTTTTTGTTCCAACTGTTCCAGAACCGAAACCGTGGCCATCTTTAAATTTCAAACTCGCCTGTGGATTCAGAAACCAGGTTCGTGTCATATGATAGGGTGCATTTATGAACAACGCCGTTTCGCCAGGCTTGCCGAGGCCTACTATTTGCCATTCTATCATTTATGAACAATGCTTTATCAGTTTCTCCAAAGGCAATACAGCAGGGCAGTGGATAGGAATTTGGTGTGTGTGTGTGTGTGTGTGTGTGGGAGGGGGAGGGTACTGGCAATTCTCAGCTCCTCCCCCCCCCCTCCCCCCCAATCACGATGAAAGACTATCAGTCCAACACTTAAACTAAAACAAAAACGATAAAAAACTTAATTAAAATTGGTGGTAAAAATGGAACTAGGGTAAGCATTTCTACGCCCACTTCAGTCTTTCTTGGGAAGGATAAGGGGTGCTAACCAAGGCTCCGTCAACCTGTATACAGTTTAATGTATTATATGAATAACAAGTGAAAAGAACAATGTGCAATAATAAGTTTAGTCATTACTTTTACCATGCCGTCATATCTCAATATTTCCAAAATTTCCCTTTCGCGCACAAAACACAATTTTAGCGTCACCAAACACACTAGGAAAATCGGACCTGGGAAAGACAGTTCAAGTTCCAATGACGCACGCTTTAGATTATTTTGTCGAATCGTCAACAAACCGTCAAATGTCTAATTTAGAAATCAGTCCGCAACACTCTGTACTATAGTAGGGGCGGTTTTTTACTTGCTGTAAATCGACGCCGCACGGCAAAATTCTTAATTAACTCCGTGCCTCGAGCCACGACGCGATCATCTCGTTATGCACCGTTTCCAAGGTCACTCGCCAGATAGTTCAAAACACAAATTCTGTTCTGCAAAAAAGCATGACGAGCAACGCAACAAACCACAGAATTTAGCATTAAGCTAAATAAAAGCCACCGATCCGCCAAACTGACGCTGCGAGATGATTGCGTAAATGGGCCCTGAGAGCTCAGTTATAATCGCGAAGCCAAGGCTTTCGGAATCATTCGTCTTTTCACGCATTGGAGCCCGAATGAGCGTTCAACTTTTCTCTAAGTATCTCTGACTCAATTTACAACGACTATAACGACCACATCTGTTGCCAGAAAATATAAAATGCATAAAAAGAAGAAGGAGAAGACACCGAAGCATCATAATCTCATTGCTCGCAGCGCAGCAGCCAACCACGCGCGAAAATAACCACCAACGACGGAGCGGCAATTATTGATTTTTGAATCAATCCTCGGTAACCTCGAGCCGAGAATAAAGAAGTTACCAAACGACGGTTAAAGTTCGGTTGACGATGGCAAAAAAAAAAAAGAAAGAAGTCGTCCGATTTTATGCGGCATGGGATAGTCTATCGGTCTTATTCCACGACCAGTGACGCCCCCCCCCCCCCCCCCCCCCCCCCCCTGGGGGGGGGGAGCAAATTCTGACGATAACGACAACGATTCAAGTTTCGAATGATCCCAATCGCCGAGGATATCGTGGCAATGGCGCACCTGCATCGAGCGCGTCATGTATTCAAGAAGAATTCAAGAAGAAACCGTACACTGATGCGCACGTTCGCACTTTCATTATTTTCTGTTTTCTGGCAGAGAGTTTCCGGCAGTGCTGGTAGGTGGAAGCTGTAGGATGTATTTTGTTCCAGCGAGAAGCGCGGCCTCCACAGTTCTGATTGGGCACTGTCCGAAATAGGCTCGGTGTACGATTCATTCTACCATTGTTGTGCCCTCGATTATAAGAAATATGATTGTGCGCTCGTAATGCGTGAGCCAATACTACGGAACCTCGGTTAGAGGGGGGGGGGATAAACTGATTTTTTTATGCCATTTACCAGCAACGACAGCTTGAATTTTCAAACCGATAAATGGGACTTTTTTTGATGAATATATTACTCTGAATATTACTAACCAGTTTTGTTTTATTCAATCTAGTGTACGAAAGAACGAAAAGGATACTGGTCAAAAACCGTTTTTTTGACACATTGGTCAGACATTTTCGATTTTTGGCAACAGTTAAAATATCAGGCACATACTTCGCTCAGACTTATTTCAAGAAAATTCCTACTAAATTTCATTCAGATCGCTTCACGCGTTTGGCTACAACTACCTTAAACCACTTTTTGGACGCCATTTTGAGCCGCCACCTTGAATTTTTACGAAAGTTAAATGTGACCTTTTTTTATGAATACGTTATTCTACATATTTCATAGGCTTACCAGTTTGCGTTCAATCTGATGGCTGATTTAGAAGACACAAGTCAAAATCCTTTTTTTTTTTTGGACGACAATTTGGTTCGCCATTTCGGATTTTTAGCAACAGGTAAAAAAATCAAGTACGTACGTCGTCAGCCTTATTTCAAAGGATATACCAAGTTTCATTTGAATCAGTCCATGCGTTTGGCCTAAATGGACAAACAGACACGGACCACAGACAGACAGACAAACAGACAAAGAGTGGCAATTGGAATCAGCCTACCAAATCCATTTGCATAACGTTTTTAGCCAACTTTTTCTAAAAATGCCTCCTACACTTTTTTCAGTTATGTCTAATAATTTATCTCTGTCTACACCCAGTACACTTTCTACACTGCCAGCTTCTGATAGACTTCTCTACTTTTCTTTCTGTCACAGGGCATTTCGTTTCTCCAAAATATAATCTTCTTATCCCTCACCTATCTTTTTCCACATTTTATCATGAGCCAACACCCATTCCCGTCGATTCCAATGAGAGCCTCCTCCTTACAAACGAACAAAAGTTCTCAACCACAGAACTCTTCTCACCGAAAAACTGTTTGAGGAAATCTGTGTGAAGTGGCCTCAAGACTTGCTACAAGTATTTTCTACATTTCAACTTGAAAATCAAACGGTTTAGCTGAGAACGTTTTTTAAAAGAATAGTGTCGACTGTCGATACATTTCACTTCTCATCTGAGGTGGTTCGTACGCAGATACAAAAAAGGCAAAGGAAACGAACCCACGGGTAAAAAAAAAAACATGAAAAAAAGGTCGAAGGAAAAAATCTGCGGAGAAAAAGATGCAGGAAAAAAGCCGAAGGAAAATGGAAGGAAAAAAAGACCACAGCAAAAAGCTATTTTTCTTGTTGTAATTGTAATAAGTTAGGTTAAGGATAGTCAGTTGCCTTGGTTCGAATTTTACCAGCAGGATACGACTTTCATTAGAGAACTATTTTTTTTGTCTTCTGTATTTGGAGCGTAGCTCCGCTATGAAGAGACTCCAATGTAATCTTAGACCGTGCATCACGCGAAAACTACAAGGACTATCCAAACTAAAATTTGCATGCAGTAGCACGGGAGTCCGGACAAGGTTTATCAAAAGAAAAATCCGGAATCGGACATTGGGTTGAGGAACCATCAGGGTGAGAAAATGGACCAATAGCAAGAGCCAAAATCAAAACAACAACGAGACGCGAAGAACGCCGCTTCTAATTGTTCAAGACATCCAATTGTTAAAAGATTGATTGTTGATGATAAACAGGCGGCGTTAGGCGGTAATAAACCAAATTCAAGATATTTCCACTTTTCGTCGACCGATTTGGATGTTTGAATAAACCATTTTCACGTTTTTTTCACCACCTTTCCAATGGCCCAAACCCCAAGAAACTGTCTCTTATTGTTTAAAAATTACAAGGCGAATCCGATTCGATCCGATTGACAGCCAAACAGCAAAGAAAGCGGAGCCCGCTCCATTTATGTCGACAGCGGAACTGATGACTGCCCTAGCAGTCATTTATTTTTTCACCAGTTTTTTTTTCCCTCATCAGTCTTTTCTGTAGCTTTTTTCTGTGACGCTGGAGAGACTGTGATCCCAAAGTAGTTTGATTCAACCGTTGAATCAAACCATCTTGGAATCAAACTCTCACCAAGGTCAGCTTTTCTAAGTCCAGCAATAACTCCTTTAATTCTAGCAGCGAATTAAAATATTCCAAGGCGGCACAGCTATTCGGTGTATATCCGTTTCGCCGAACTCACTTTTGCCGAAATTAAAATAATTTTGTCTATAATTTGGCCAAACGGGAATTTCCATTTCTCCAAATTTTTTTCCAAAATTGTCTGGAACGTTCGTGCTGCCGCACTCGCTGCGGCCGAACATATAACATCGGAAAGCTCAACTAATCACAAAATTCCGTGAAGTAGGAACGCATCTTTAATAGGAAGATTGGGTGAAACTAAGAAAATTTTTTCGGCGAAAGTGAAATTCGGTGAAACACTGCAGGAATTTCCATTTTGACGAATTTTAAGCAGGGTTTCATTTTCGGCGAAAGGAGAAAATTTAGTTAATTAAGTGGTTCTCAGGAGAGCACGCATGGCTTTTTTCTTAGCGCATGAAACGTTTTATTATGACATTGCCTAAAAAAATAAAATAGCGCTTTCACCAAACACGTCCTGGAGCCGATGACCATATCAGCTCTTTGCTCCATTCACATGATCGCCTCGAAACGAATCTAAGGGTCATTCAGCGGCATGTCACAACTAAAAACTTAGATGTAAAGAATGACTTTCATCAAATGTACAATTTTTGCACGCCAATCCTGGCAATAAAACATGTAGATATTGCACTCCGCCACAAAATATAAGCTAATAATTCAGTTTTAGTTTTGTTTGGTAAAAAAAAAAAAAAAGCCATCGCCCACATCTGAAAAATCACGAGTAAAACGGAAAAAAAAAAGGACCGCCCGCTCGCGTCAAAATATTTTAGTACCACTCCAGCTCGCCTAAATAAACTAGGTCTTACCTCCAATTCATGATCGTTTTCATCGTGGCGACATGATACCTACCTACCAACTTGTTCACAATCTCCTTGATGCGGACCCTGTTCCTTTTCTCATTCCAAATGTCAACTTTACCCGAGGCCACCCTCTCCTTATTTCTGGCACTGTTTCTCGTACTAAACTCCCATTTCACTTTTTCACGGAAAGAGTTGTTCAACCCTGGAACTCCCTTCCTCAATCTGTTGTTTGTGCTCCTTCACTCAATACTTTCAAGTCACGATTTGACGCTCTTGTTGTCTAACTTCTTTGAGGTTTTGGGTAGGTGGGTGCTTCGTGCATTTCTATTTCTATTTCTATTTCATGATAACCACTGAATTAATTTTTAGCGGCCTAATCACCAGCTGTTTACACGCACGATATAAAGTTGGTTGACGAAACTACTGATGGATATTCATTGATCTGTACCAGATAGGCCGACAAGCGAATCAAAATGAAGAAGTCACGACCCTTAGGCCAACCTAAAACTTCGACGTGAAAAGACAAGTTTCTTATTCCCTTGCCAGCGGGGGCGGACAAGATACGGGGAAGGGTGGGGAGATGGGGGGGGGACTACATCACGTGGCGTCAACCGTGAGATCGATGGCTTTTGAAGGAAATGGCATTCAAGCAACGCTGCATTTCTATACTTTAGTTCTACGACGAAAGCCCAACACTTTAGAAGCAGTACTGCTTGCTCACAAAAAAAAAAAAGCCATTGAAGGTTAAAATGAAGTCAAGGCGAACAGCTGGTTAATGCCCAAAAAACTACTTTAATGACAATAAATGAATTTTATTTCTACAAACGGATAGCTTCGTCATATAATACTATAAATAAAACTAAAAAAAAAAAAAAAAAAAACTACACACAAAATTATCGAAAGCGATTAAAAAAAAAATGCCGTTTGGTCAGCCCTAGACAAAACAAACAAAAAATGTAGACACGTGATCGCTCAGCGCTCTCTACTCAGTGCAACGTAGAATCCAGCCACGAATGTGTGTTAAGGTTTGTTTGTGTTTAGTGAGCTACTTTTTTTTTTTTTTTTAATTAAGGTGTTGCCATACAGTGAGAAATGTGAATTATTTTTGTTTTTAGGAAGCACCCGTTTGTGGTTCGAAACTTTATCGGAACACTGGTTGGGTTTGGCAGCTCACGTGCATGTCCATGTTCGTCCGAATTAAATCAAGTTTTTGCCCACATTGGTTAATAAACGTTGATTTTCGTTCGCTTTGCTCACTCAATCAGCGTATCCTGTGACTCAAATAACCCACCCCACCGCTAATATCTCCCTCCCCTTTCTATGATCACTTCTGTTATATTCTTCCATGTTCTTGTCTCGCGGAAATGTCAGCCATCATGTGTGTCAACCCTCCCCCCCCCTTTCAAATGATCACTCCTATTATATTCGTCATGTTCATGTTCATGCTGGCGGAAATAAATGAGGCTCAAGGTCGTGTCGAAGCTGCCCCTTCGAGAAACATGATGCTTTCCTGAAACAGGCTGTCCTGTGCTGACATGCTGTCCCCCAATGCTTCCCTCCTACCAGACGCGAGGTGCCGTTGGTTCTTGGGCTCCCGTGCACTAAGCGATCAAGCCGCGCGACCAGGTCGGAGCGTCCACTGGGATCCGGGGCGGTGTGCAGGCAACCACAGGGCGGCCATACTTGCTCCGTGTTCATTTTTCACCACGTCATCGAAAATTATCGATAAAAAACGGACGTGGCCACGCGGCACGTCGCCGTGTTTTTTGACCGCGACGACCACTGGCCACACGACCTGGCCACCCAGTGCGCGGGAGCCCTTATAAGTAGTGCTTTAAAGTAGTATTCTTGATTTGTACGATCTTGTTATGTAGATGCGACTGAAGGTTGAACCAGCTGTCCGCCTGAATCTAAGTCGCTTTTAGTCGCAGTATGGTCGCAGGTATTTAAAAATAATAGTACAAATCATCTTATTAAGGCGACTGTTCGGCGTCGTAATGATCCACCATAGGTTGCCAATAGCGTAGAGCCGTTAAATTCCTGCTATTAATGAACGGTGCTACAGTGTTGTTTATTCAAAGCGCTAAACGATGAAAGGTAAATCATATTAAAAGCTGCAATTTTATTCGCCTCCAGTGTTTACGTTGGTATAGTATCAAGCAGCACTAACTACACGACAGCATACAGACACACATATGCTGTTTGTTAAAAGTGTTAAGGTGGCACAACACCAAACCGTCACAGTCTCCGTCAAACTGTCAAGTAAGAAAAATCTGAAAGATGTTTTTTTATTTTTTATTGTTTCAATGGCTCTGGTGGACTTGCAGCACCTCTAGCCCTCCCCCTAAAGTAACTCGTCCATGTGTGGCCCCGTGGGGAAATCTGTCTGTTATGTTAAGGCTTACATAACTTAAACCTAAGCTACACCTAGTTAAATGAAGTGACCCGCACTAGGCTAATTAAATAGTTGGAGTGACATCGCACAAAAGGTGCGCTCCGTATTTATTAACAATGGTCATGTGACAGGTTACAAGACAGTGTAATGTTAAAGACAGGTGACGTGAAACACGAATTCCTACCGGATGAAGGTATATAGGTATATACAGATATATACAGAAAGTGTATGCAGAGCAGATATATAAATGAATTAACACGCCGTACGTTTTAATGTTGTTGATAGATACGAAATGTGACACATTCTCTTCGGCTGTCGCTAGGCTACTACTAAGCATTGACTTACTTATTCATTCTACAGTTGCGCTAGTCAAATCGTGTTTTTTTAACACCAAAAATTTTTCATCGCTACGACATACCTTTGCTAGATGTACTTCTTCCATCTTTCTCTCCTCTGCCCCAACTACCACAAAAAAATAAGTATGAGGTAGATTTTTCCGCTGTAGTTCCGCTATAGTTCCCAGGACAGATAGCCAGGACAGATCGCCAATTGGGCTCGAGCCCAATTGGCTATCTGTCCTGATTATAACCTTACTTCACGCTTTAAGTGTGTTCCTTTCTGTTCACTTCGTGTGTGATGTGCAGACAAGCATCCCACCAGTGCAGATTGGAAAAAGTATGATTATATGAATATGTATGCGTGTTAAATGCTTCCTATGGACGTTTCCTTTTAGCCATGTCAGTATGGCTGAGTGGTAGGACTCCGGCCTTCGGATTCAAAGGTCGTGGGTTCGATTCCCCACTCAGGCAGTCTAACATTTAAGTCCAATAGGTTTGCATCCGTGTTTATTTAACTGATTATTCCCCTCTCTCCCGCTTACTATGTACAACGCTGTTTCACTACAACTCATCCCCCCCCCCTTGTGATAACCTGGAATTGCGACGCACATGCACGCTCATCATTGTCGAAAACGAAATTTCGTAAAATGACGCTGTAAATAATTAAATTTTTATATTTTTCTGTAATGTAAATTAATAGCATGATAAAATTTTGTTTTAATTAATATAAATAGTCTGAGCGATGACGTCACTAAACCGAACGATCCCGACATTTATCGAGCGTTTTCCGAGTAGCCTCTAACCGACCCTCGATCCACATATCCCAAAGTTGAAAAAACATCGCTAAAATCTGCGAAGAGCACACGTGTAACGCTGACGTCATAATACTCCGTTTACTATGGACGACGGTTTCACTTTGAAAGGCCTCGAAACTTTATTCTGTAGAGCATAATACCTTTTGTCCTCCTACACTGCAACTCACCCACCCACATACTTTAATTTCGTCGGAACAGAATTGAACAAATACGTCTGGTTTTTGAGGAGATGTGGCTGACCCGATTTGCATTTAGCCCTTTTTTGGGCACAACCATGCACATTTTAAATTCGCCGTGTGACACGTCGAATTAAAAACGGTAAAAACAATTGAATGCAGCAGTATTCACGTAGCCTAAACAGCACAGCATCACTGCAGTATCTGGAACTTTACAGGAAAGTTTATTTGTGTCCCTTTGCTGTTTTGACTTCGGTTCAGTTAAACCTTACCTTAAGCATCAAACGAGCTCATTTTTGTTTTCTAATTAAAATACGTTTGGGCAACCTTTAGGGTTCCAGATTTGGATGTTCCAATAATAGGTGGGTTGTTTCGACGTGTCGTTTTTTTCCCCCAATGGTGACAGTTTATTCTCTGGATGATGTTGAGTAAGCAAGAAAGAGAGTTAGCTACAGCCTTTCACGGGAGTCACTTCGATGAAGAAGAAAAAAATGATTACAGTGAAATCTTTAGTTGCTGTAGTATTTTTTACTGGTTTTTCAACTAAAAACGAATTATTAGTCAACTTAGATGACCGTTTTACCGACTGGCCAAACGATGGCAAAGTACGGCACCACCCTGCACCCCTCTGTAAAATCGCCCCTGCCCATTACCAAGCAGTAACAAACGTTGCCTTTTCACGATTGAATGATTGTTTGTAGCATTTGTTGGCTTTCTATAATTCTAAGTGGCTGCACGGGTTGTTGTACTAGATCTTATGGCGGGCACGTGGCCTAGGGCTGAGGCCCCAATAAAGCAAGTGGAATTGTTCGAGAACAACAGAGCTTGCCTAAGGCCTTACATCACGTGACTGGCTAGTAGGCGCGATCCGGTTTAAATTGGTTAAACAATAGGACTCGCTCGTTGCCTGGCTGCTGGAGCTTGGCCAACTCCCGTGTGTGCGCGGCAGCTAGTGGGGCGCAACGGCTATGTTAACGGCAAGGTGCACCACGAAGTGCTGTCTCCGTGCGTTGTGTATTGCCGTACATGCAAGCCGTTACACACTATTTTCATGTTGTTACTAATTTTTTACTTCCATGCAATGTGTTGTAACGCATCACGCCAAATCATCTTAGCAAGGAACTGCTTGTAATCGGCGAATTTAAGGTAAAAAGTGGGTACGTAATTCTTATCCATTACTTTCACTGCGTGTTGTTAACAAGTAGCCTTAACAAATGTAGTGATTCATCCTGCCCCAGTTCTTACTACGTCAGTATATTGGACGACCTGATGCTGGGAATGATAACCCGGCATCATGATTACCTTGAGTTGAGTTTCGAAGGACATCTCCGCGTGCCCTGCTTCTAAGTTATTGTTGCATTCGCTTCCTATATTGTTATGCGATAATGTATCATGAGATCAAATTTACTGTAAAGATCATGCACTGCCTTGCCAACCTATTGTTACAGTGTTAGGCAACCCCAATAATGTATCTTAAGCTCTCATCCCAATCCAATCCTCCATTTTAATTAAAAATTGTTACTATCGTTCCTCCCCAGTTATCCCACTCCTCCCAATTTAAGTTTCATGTCCTTGTAATTATTCATACTATCTTCATTCATCACATAATTTATAGTTCATGTCGGTAAAGTCCTGGCAGGCAGAGCAAATGTAGAACAAATAGCATTCGTAAATAACTGAATTCCAACCAAATTTATTACTAAAATTCTTATACGTTAAACCAGCCCTATACACCTTAGTTATGTCACGTTAGGGTCGCCCACTCCCAAAACTCTACACAAATACTGGATTTTCATTGAACTAAATTGTTTCAAAGGAAAAGTAGCGATTAACAGACAATAATCTTATAAAGATTTTACCTTTGAAAGTTTGGCCCTTTCCAGAAGCATGCCTGGACCACCTCCAGTATTACCTTTGGGTAATTTAACGGCAGCTATTTTGCAGCCTCTTGTTACGCTCCACGACAGACTGTCGTCTTGGCGAGAAGTGCTCCCTCCACACGGCACACTTGTACACATGAGCGAAAATAAACGAAAGGGTGGGTGCTTTATTTCTTGTTCATTACCTTTCATTGCGTGTTGTTAGCAAGCAGTCCCTCCAAAAGTGTTGGTCTCCAGTGACAGAGACGGATGTGGTGGCCCTGTCTTTCTGGAGGGGAAACGGCTGAGGAGAGAGAAGCCATTTGTCAAGAAGGCTGATGACCTGGGGCAACAAAAGACAGAGGCGGGCGGATATGAAACTCCTACGTCGCCCCTTGCCGCGTCCACGGAATGCACAACAAGCCAACGAAATGGAGAAAGGAGAAGCGTTACTTCATCGAGTTCGTGTTCATGCATTGGATTGGATTGAGACAGGAACGAACGACTACCTCGTATGAGGGGGGAAAGAAAAATTGCTTCGCAGCAGGAAAATGATGGGGGTGGACAATGGAGAATGGAGCATTGGCAAGAACAATTCGGCGTACTTCAAGTGCCATATGACAGCACCAGTAATAATAAAAATCTTATTCCTAAGCAAATCGTTGTAATATTGTGGCTGAAAAATTACAATTTTAAATTGGAGTGAAATCAACTTTACAATATCCTGTATAAATTGCGGGCTGGTTTCAGAAGGGTGCATTTTTGAACTTCGTACGAGGGGGAAGGAAAAATAGCTTCCCAGCATGAAAGCGATGGGAGTGAACAATGGCGAGTATAGCATTGGCACGAACAATTCAAAGATCTTAAAGTGTCATATGACAGCACAAATAACAACAAATCTTATTCTTATGCAAACCGTTGGGATATGGTGGGTAAAAAATTACAATTTTAAACTTTAGGGAAACGAAGTTTATAACATCGTGCATAAATTGCGGTAGCTTTAAGAAGGGTTGTGTTCAGTAACCTCGCACGAGGGGGAAGGAAAAAATTACTTCGCAGCATGAAATAGATGAGGGTGGACAATGGCGAATGTAAAGAACAAATCGGAGATCTTAAAATGTCATATGCCAGCACCACTAATAACAAATCATATTCCTAAGAAAATCATTGTGAAAAACGTCAGGTGTGCCGTAAAAAAAAAGGTTATATGTTTGAAGTTTCACTTTATTTGTTCAAATATAAACGGATAAAAAAACTGATGAATTTTAATTGAAATAAGCAAATGTACAATTGAGAAAACTGCATCTGTTTAAGTGCTGTTGTGCTTTACGAATCATATATGTAAAAACGTAAAGAACAACAGCACTTAAAACAGATGCAATTTTCTCATTGTACATTTGCTTATTTCAGTTAAAAACCATCAATTTTTAACCGTGTACATTTTAACAAGTAAAGTGAAACTTCAATCATATAACCATTTTTTTACGGCACACTTGACGTTCTTGTTTGTAATAGTATGTTGCAACAGCTTTAAGAAGGTTTTTTTTGTTACGTCATATGAAAGGGGAAGGAAAAATTGATTTGCAAAATGAAAGAGATGGTGGTGGGCAATGGCGAATGCAGCATTGGTGAGAACAATATTCTGAGATCTTAAAGTGTCCTATCACAGCTCCAACTATAATAAAAATCATATTCCTGAGCAAATCGTTGTAATATGGTGGTTGAAAAATTACAATTTTAAACTGAACGGAAATTAAGTTTACATATCCTGTATAAATTGCGCAGTTTTAAAAGCGTTATTTTTTTTACTTGATCCTTTCATAATAAAGCTAGTTTCTCCGAAAGGGTTCCTTGTGAACATTTGTAAGAATTAGTATTCAAACGACAAAACTATGTAAGCAATTTGGTACAAAATGTTTCGAACCACGTACAGTATACACGATCAGAGGATTAAATATTTGCACACAAATAATTCTATGATGATCATTCGTTATCTGACGTGTTTTTATCCTTTCGTTGTCAATTTGCGAGTTAAGAGCCACTGACGTCTCGCCGAATTTGGATGGAACGCTTGTGTGAGGGCGCGTTTAAGCAACGACTCACATTTGCATTCTCGCAGCTAGAATTTAATAGCGATGGCAAAGGTAGCATTGCCATGGGAACAAGGCTACATGGATTACTACAACACGACATCTTTGAGTAAATGCTTGCAGTCTTATAATCTGTGACAACATGATAAAGAATTCCTCCTGAGGAAACAGTTTTCCCAGTCACTTCTGAGCTCACATCATTGGGCCGTTTTCGTAGTGAACCAATGCAGCTAAAACCGCCGCCATGTTGGAATTTCAGTTGATTTCTAGCTTCTAGCTGCGAGAATGCAAAGGCAAGTCGTTGCGTAAACGTGCTCTAAACCACGCGCCAAGGTTGTTTGCCGTGACGAGCGTATCACGTGACTGGGCTAGTCCACTCAGACGTCACTGTTCTCGACTGTTCTCGTTCGTCAGTGGCTAACTCATGATGACGTCACGGCAAACAGCGAAGGCTCATGGTATAAGAGCAGGTTGATTTTAAATGAACACTTAGATACTTCAGCTATAGCGAACTGGGACTGAGGAAGCGTCAACTGCAAGGAAACCTCTACCCCCCCCCTTTTTTTGCACCTTTTATAACTATATGAGGTCATTGTAAGGTAGTAGTAGGCATTTAGTAGTACACAAATTCTCCAAACTGAGTGCTGTAATACCGTGCAACACTCCTTGTCGGTGACAGTTGTATTTATAAGCTCTCAGTGTTGCAAACCCAGCGAAAAATCCAGCAGGTGAGCTTTAGGCCAGATGCACACATCCGATTTTTTTAACGTGCGTTGACGCTCCGTTACCGCATTTGCGGTATGGTTTAGTGCACACATACCTCCGTTGACGTTGACGCTGCGTTACGGTACGTCGACCGTGTGTTCGTATTTCAACGCATGCACTTCGTCTCGGCACCGCAACGTTAGCGCAAACACACCTATGGTTTGTCATACCTTGTGTGACTTGAGCGCTGCACACATCTGTTATTTATCGCAAAAGCGTTACCGAAAATGGCGTCCAATCTCGATGAAATTGACATGGAATTGTTTATTGGGGGAGTAAAGAACTATCCTGAAATATGGAATGTTGCTGCAGAAATGATTGAAGACTCATCCTATCCGAATTTTTTAGTTAATTTGCAAAGGATGTGTAATTCCCCTGGCACGTCTTAAATCTGTACATGAATGTACCCAATATCGTCGTTCTCATTGGTTTCAAAACATATTTTTTGTACACGAGATACGCAAAATGGGTTGCGGCCGAATGCGTACTGGCGTTATTTCATGGTCATGTGTGCATTGCTTGCTACATCAACGCAGCGTCAACGGATGTGGTCATCGGGCCTTAAGCCCTAACCAGACTGGCTGCTCGCGGCTGCACGCCGACGTACTATGGTGTAAAAAAGACTTCAATATTCGTCCTTAACGCAACACCAACCACACGATTGCTGCAATGTTGACCTTGTAGGCACGTAGTTACGCATAGCTTCGCACGAAATTCTCTTCTGTCTGGAGAGGCCTTTAGTCTGCCTTCACGACATGTTTATGCAACGACCTGCAACGTACATTTTCTCGCTCGCAAGCGTTTACTTCGTTAATGCTAAATTGGCTAGTTGTTTCTCGCCTTCAACGGGGTATTAGGCTTTCGAGTTGTCCATACCTAGTAACCATGGGGACGACGGTTACGGAAGGAGATCCTCTCTTCGTAGAGCCATTCGTAACGATTACGGGAAAAAATTCTTATTGAAGTGGAAAATAGCAAACTGATTTCTGAACGCCAACAGAATGGTTGGTTTTCGATTCGACAAATCCCAAATGGGCACCTTGTTGGATTTTCAATTCTCGCTGCGAGCTGCTACGTTTTCTACCATCGTCTGAATACCGCTGGAAGCGGTTCGTTGTGCGAGAATAGGCAGATTCTGGAAATAGCTAGGAATGACTGCGTTGACGTAATATATAAAATTATTGTCTGACCCGTGTTGTTATTAGATAATGCGTTTAATTATTCACGTATTGCTGCATTGCTTCAGTAGAAACTGGAAACTCATCGTAAATAGATAACGATGTACTAGCTAATTTCGGCGTGCGAGAAGGCCTTGCTGCATAAATGCTTCCTTAATCTCGAGCCCAGGATTAGGAATTTCTTTCACTAATCTTATGAAATTAAGTCCTCCCTTTAGTTCGTAACAGGCAAATGAATGGCTTCAACGCGATGCTATACTACACACGAAATACCAAGCTACCTCCGCCAAGTATCCTCTTCCTCCACATCTAACCGCCGACAATAATACAAAAATACCCCTGTGCTTTCACCGATATATAACGAGGCCACTAACTCTCTCCCTCTTGGGGTAATAATAGTCTGTGGTGCGTACGTGCTGCTTTGTTAGTGGTCAGCCGAGCGTGGGCGTAAGATACTATTAGAGGAATTGAGGCAGGAGACGAGCGAGCA
>JAHWFP010122183.1:22390-39311 GCA_023313725.1 Lithobius niger
CGTTTTACATGGAAACTGGAAACCAACAAACGTCAAGGAGACCATCGGTTGTGGAGTCCAACATCCCTTCCTAAATCCCCCCCCCACTACTACTCTTCGCAACAACTCTACTCTACTAACATTGCTAAATAGTTTAAGCTCATTAAATTGCAAAGCAGTCATTAAAATTAAGTCGTGTAAGTTCACAAAAAGAAATTTCATTTTCTTTTAAGCCATATGCCTATTAAGCACAGATTTCATTTTGTTCTCACAAGAGAAAAGGCAAATGGTAAAAAGACAGGTACGTAATTAAATTACACAAAAAAAAAACAAGCACATAAACCCCCCCAAAAAATGGGAAGGGAACAAAATCTCTGTTTGTTCTGTAACCCGGCAAGTATAAACAAACAAACAGGGCAATCTGTTGAGTTGTGATCTATCTTGCGGCACAAGTGCCACTATTCGTTGTTGAAATATAGGCAGCAGCAGTTGCGTACGCAGCAATTTAGCATGGAGACTGTGCAGACAGTGCATGAAGGGACGTCACGTCCAGAATTTTGAAGATTTTTTTTTTTGGTGCATATTTCTCTTTTTTCCCCCAATAGTTTCAAAAATTCATTCAGAAGGTACCAGAAGGATTCAGAGGACGCCAGAAGGGTTAGTTAGATCTGCTTTGTGGGCACGGCAGAATTCCAGAATTCCACGCAGGAGCTAATTGTATCGGCATGTATGAAAGCACACTGGAGCAAGGGATCCTCCTCACTTGGTGTTTTAGACCTTGTATATTTACAATGTATATTTTTCTCGTATTTAGGCTACAATTTCAACCAGAAATACTGTCGAGTTAAATCGGGTCAAGTTTCTTTAATACAAGCGTCAAACTAGATTTGGCAATTCTTGGGTAAAGAGGTGCAAGGCCGTCCTTAAACAGGTCACCCCAGAGTCGGACTGGGTAGGAAAGGGCTCCTGTCCCATTTATCACAATGATCGGGGAGAGGCAGCCAAGCGTTTTGCTGGAAATTCTGAGGAAGTGCCGGTGCATCCAACCGTCTAAGAGTTTGGGGAAGCGCGCTAAGTTCCCCAAGCAGAAGCAAAGACCGGGAAGCTTTGCTTAATTTCATCTTCTGTCATCATTTCTGGCTTCGGAGAGTATTTCAAGTAATGCTATTTTTCTAAATTTTGGAGTGGGTTTGGGGAGGGTGGGACGAACATAAAAAATGCATTAAAAACGTAAGTATAGGGAGGGAGAAGAATTTGTGCCTAAAAGGAAAAGTCATCAGCGGACAGAGAATCCAAAACCATTTATTTTTCTTCACGGGGAGGAGAAAAAAATAGACTAGAAAAGGGCTCCGAAAGTATGGTAGCCTATACGGGCGCCTGTGCCATTGGCGCAATAGCACTATGGCCTGTCCGATCCTGGGTCACCCTAGACGAGGCCGTCTAAACCTGTTTAAGGAAGGCATTCACCCCTTTACCCAATAATTTCCTATTACCCAACGATTTCCTATTATTTCATCAGACCGACCAAGCTTTGAATCATTCAGCACACCACCCTCCGGCGACAATTTTTTTTCCCATTTCTCATAATATTCGTGTCAATTCGATCGTTCCCCAAGCCGAGCTAAAACGTTACCACGTTTCGAAGTAATATATATACTTATACTTGCGCTCCCCGCAAAACTTGATACCAGGAGCAAAGAAAATTGTGGAGTTTTAAACACCACAGGTCATGCACGATCAGCTTGACTATTGTTGGTGGGACTTCGGTTTCTTACCAAAGAGAATATCTATTCTTTTACCTGGGTTTTCTTGTTTTTTACCTGTTTGTTTTACCGTATAACCACTGTCACTAACCATCAGGCCTTTACAAGACGGAATGCCACACGATGAACAAGAGTGGGTGAGTTTTTTTTTTTTCGACATGACGACGTCGCGTACTCGATTAGAATGGGATTGGAATTAGACGTCAACGATGTGGGAAATAAAGAGATTCTTGCGGTCGTGGCGGGAAAAAAGGGCAAGAACACAATTTACAATGACACGTATAATAACAGACAAAGTCAATATTTTTCCAACTCCAGCCTCGAAAAAAACGGAAAAAAAAATCCTTGTTCTCAGTTCCCCCCCTATCCCCTAAAGCAACACGTACGAAATATGAAAACGTGAATAGCTTACAATTGTCTATTTGTTTGAACAGTGTTACCGCGTGCCATGCAACTATACACTCATTTCCGGCCACTTGAATGACTGAGTTCCTCGAACAACCTCAGTTTTTAATGGTTTTTTTTCACGCTTTTATCTACGAAAAGGCACCCGAAAAAAGAAGCGGGGAGAGGGGACACGTGACCCAATATACGTTCGCCCTGGACCGGTGCCGTTGCAACCGTTTTACGCCGCTGTATAAACTGGAGCCTTACCAGTGACGATGTTGAGTAAACCACTTAAAAATTTCACGGTTTTCTAATAGTTTTTTTTTTAAACTGACGCCCACTTTTGAGTTGGTGGAATGCTGGGAATTGTGACCTTTGTTGAGAAAGGCCGTAAGTGGTTTATCACAAACTATTTGTAAACAAATACAATTTTGTTTAGGCCTAGTCTATACGTGACAATTTCGTTCACACAACTCACCTTGACGGCAACAATTTGAAGGGGCATTTTCTAATCTTCAAACACTACTCACCTGTAAAGAAAGAAAAAAAAATTATTATTTTTTTTTTGGTAATTAGTAATAAGCACGATTATGTAGCAAAACCTATCCAATACGCATTTATTTAACCTATTGCTATCACAAAGTGTTGACAGCAAAAAAAGTACAAAACTCTAAGAACAACAGTGGCCAGAATTCGTACCAAAATTGACTTGCTCCATCCCGAGATAACCGTAGCAATTGAAAATACGTTAACATTGTATCATTGTAACCGTTCCACTGCTTAGCCTTGGGAAAAGCAATTAAATGGGGGGAGGTGCGCTGATTAGGTGAGCGAAGCGAACGAAAATCAGCGTTTGTTAGCCAGTGTGCACAAAACAGGATTGAAGAAACTTAAGCTTGTGAAGCATGGACGTTCAATAAACCAAACCGTCTCAACGTGGCTGATTGGGCAATGGCAAATGTGAAAAATATTAATGTGAAAATTTATAGACATAAAATTCCTCCAGAAAAAAAAAGGTAGAGATGAAGATTAGACCGTGTGACCTTTTGTATGTTCGCAGTCCTATGAAAGTTGTGACATCCACCGAAATCCAAGACTGGTACATCTGTTCCAAAAAGGGTCGGCCTTTAAAAGTAGTGATATCGTTCAATGTTCTAGTTTTCATTTAACTTTCGAACTATTAGTCGGTGCGATTAACTTGGCTAATAGGACACCACGGATTATCATTGACGGTCTTTCCCTGGTTGAATGATATCACTACTTCAAAGGCCGACCCTTTTTGGAAACTCGGCAGTTTCTCTTGTACCAGTTTTGGTTTTGGCTGTATTGGTTATTCGTCGTAGCAATTGCCTGCGGGTCGGTTGGTTAACTGGAGAGGTGACGATGAGCCATGGTTAGTACGAGAAGAATAACCAGCAAGCTAAGACGTTAAATGAAAACTAGAACATTGCTACTTTCGGCAGCAATGTTCAAGTTTTCATTTAACGTCCAAAGTATTGTTCAGTGCTATTAACTTGGCGAATGTTTTGGTGTGTTGGTATCACTCCTTTGAAGGGCCAAGCCATTTGGAACTTGGCGGTCCCTTTTTACCAGTTTTGGTTTTTGACATCATAAATAGAACGTGAGCAGTCTTTGATTGATTTGTTTCTGCGTAGTTAATTGTTAGGTAGGTTGCTGTTTACGTAGGCTTCTATACCTATTTTTTTTTACCTGCTGTTCTAATTTCTTAAGTAATAGCTATCTGAGAATTTGGATCGAGAGTAGGCCTATTCATCCATGCAACTTAGTGTCGAGACTATTTTAAATGAAGCTAACGTGTGTCGTTAATCCTTTTGCTTTTATGGTTCCAGGTCTTCGTGTACTGATTAAATGCGACAATCAAATGTTATTATTTCATCGAGTTACATGAAGATAGCCTATTACCTACAAGGAAGCAACTATGTTTTAATTTGTCGTGTTTTTCAACTTATTTCGGCTACACAGAGGAGTCCCACGTCCTAGGACGTGCATTCATTTGTAAGCTCCTGTTAAAAGTGAGACAGCCATCTTCCACCACTTTTCTCCTAACCTCTTTTTGTGTGAGCGAGAAGACGTATTAACCAAATCCCCTATCAACCTCACCACAACCCTCCTTTCATCTGACTAAACGGATCAGCTTAATACGGAATCATCTCATTTCACACACCATCCAGATCGATTGACTCTCTCATTGTCCATCCACCGCGACAAGTTGACCGTGAAAATGGAGCCCGCCATTACAATCCCGGAATTCCACTCAATCCGTCACCATTATTGTGCACGGCCCTCATTAGTGATGAGTGGTCGTTAGCGGCTACCAAAAGAGAACACCAGTCCATCTTTCTTCCGTAACGTTCCCCTAATCAACAACCAAACCAAGAATGTCCCTCGTCTCCACACTGAAAGCAGAATCGGAGGAGGGGGAAAGCGAAAGGAAAAAAAAAAGTTTCTTCTGAATCAAATCAATGGGTCTTTGGCGCCTCTGACAAACGACTCTCACCATCTCTATTTGTCTCCATTCATCGCCAGTAAGATCGGAGGGTATCGTAAATTACCGCTCTGAGATCTCGTTTTCTTTAATGGGAAATTCCTGGACTCCGATTCTTGTACCTTCCTTTCTTTCCCCTCTCCTTCCTTCCTTCCTTTTCTCTTTCGTCTTTTTTTGGGTGGATTCCATGGGTACCTTCGCCCCAACCGCCTCCTCCACCTCTCCTCCTTAACAGTAGTTCTCTGTGCCTACAAGGTGCACTCACTTTATTGGAAGGACAAGCACTGAAAACGGTGTGAAAATCTTGTCTGATTAAGAGACATCGATTGCACCCCCAGCAGCAAGGTAGCGAAAGAGAGAGAAGAGAGAGAGATGAAGTGAGAGAGAGGTGTTTTCCGTGTCGTTTCGTCTTCCCTGACGTGAAAAGCAAGGCAAAATCCCCCCCCCACCACCATTCCTTCATCTCCAACATGTTCCTTCTTCCCCCTTTATCAGCCACTTGTTGTCTGTAACAGAAGAGCATGTGTTTTGACATTTTCACGCCTCCTGTTCTCCAAGTCGAATTACTTGTGTGAGCAACAACAATTGCTTTGAGTGAACCCATTCAATATCTACAGAAAAGTAGACGTTTTAGTTTTTAATCAGAATGCCTTACGCCAGGTGCTTGTTAATAATTTCATTAGGAACGGGAAGTATTACTGAATATTAAGGTTCTGCGCCATTGTAAGATGGATTACATTAGCCAACAGTGGTTACCACAACGGACACTAATTTGTAGCACCCACTTTATTCCATATTAGGAGGACACTAATATGTTTCCATAAAGGAATGAAAAAGTCCTAATTTTTACGTGATGATTCCTCAGCCAGCTCTAAGAAGGTATGATCGAAGAAGGCTATCTAGGCTATCTAAGAAATCTTGATCTAAAAAGGCTAGATCAAAGAAGACTAGATCTAAAGAGACAAGATCAAAGCAGGATAGATATGAGAAGTAGATCTAAGAAGGCTAGTTTAACGAAGGCTATATCTAAGAAGGAGATCTCTAAGAGGATTTCTAAGAAGATCTCTAAGAAGTCTAAATCAAAGAAGGCTAGATCGAAGCTGGCTAGATCAAAGAAGCTATCTAAGAAGGTTAGATATGAGAAGACTTGATCTAAGAAGGTGTAATCTATGAAGGCTAGATCAAAGAAGGCTAGATCAAAGAAGGCTAGATCAAAGAAGGCTAGATCTAAGAAGGTTAGATCTAAGAAGGCTAGATCTAAGAATGCTAGATTTGAGAATGCTAGATGTAAGAAGGCGAAATCTAAGAAGGTATGATCTGAGAAGGCTAGATCAAAGAAAGCTAGATCTAAGAATGCTAGTTCTAAGAAGGGTCAATCTGAGAAGGCTACATCTAAGAAGGTTGAATCTAAGAAGGCTGACTCTAAATAGGCCAGATCTGAGCAGACTAGATCTAAGAAGGCTAGATCTAAGAAGGCTAGATCTACGAAGAGTATGATGCTGGATGGATCTAGGCTATGGTCGAGTTTTATCTTTCAATATATTATCTACAAGTGCCAAACTGACTCTGGCCATCATAGAATCAGTCCTTTGCTCCCTGCGTTCCACATTCTTAATGTGCTCCACGTTATAATCAAAACTAGCTGAAGCCCCGTTGGCTACATCGTGCACCAAATTACAGTATGTTTCTATGAAAACCATTTTTACACCAACTTCACACGTCACACAGCTTCAAGAAATCTCGACCTAAAAAGGCTAACTAAAAAGGGTAGATCTAAGAAGGCTTGATTTAAGAAGTCTAGATCAAAGAAGACTAGATCTAAAGAGACAAGATCAAAGAAGGTTCGATATGAGAAGACTTGATCTAAGAAGGTATAATCTATGAAGGCTAGAACTAAGAAGACTAGATCAAAGAAGGCTAGATCAAAGAAGGCTAGATCAAAGAAGGCTAGATCTAAGAAGGTTAGATCTAAGAAGGCTAGATATACGAATGCTAGATGTAAGAAGGCGAAATCTAAGAAGGTATGATCTGAGAAGGCTAGATCAAAGAAGCTAGATCTAAGAAGGCTAGTTCTAAGATGGGTCAATCTGAGAAGGCTACATCTAAGAAGGCTACATCTACGAAGGTTGAATTTAAGTAGGCTGAATCTAAGAAGGCTGAATCTAAATAGGCCAGATCTGAGAAGACTAGATCTAAGAAGGCTATATCTATGAAGAGTATGATGCTGGATGGATTTAGGCTATGGTCGAGTTTTATCTTTCAATATAATTATTGTCTACAAATGCCAAAGTGACTCTGTCCATCATAGAATCAGTCCTTTGCTCCCTGCGTTCCACAATCTTAATGTGCTCCACGTTATAATCAAAATTAGCTGAAGCCCCATTGGCTACATCGTGCACCAAAAAACAGTATGTTTCTATGAAAACCATTTTTGCACCAACTTCACACGTCACACAGGCTCACCTCCGTGTACCCTGATAAAATAGGAAACTGCGACCCGGGAACGGATGGCATGTGTCGCGTCGTTGGCCTGGTCGTTTTGTCCTGTTTATTTAAGTTAAGTCAACCTTGGCCTAGTCTTACCTATCTGAAATGTATCATTAGGCCCACTTACTGCATTTACTGCATTTACTTAAATACACTCAGTTAAGTTAGCACAATTAAATACGTACATGAAGGGTCAGTGATAGATAGAGGGCATGCTGCAACAGTTGTTGGTTTTTAATTGAAAACAATTCAACTGGGCTCAGGAAGTCTGCATGAATAAGCCTTATTGAGCCTAACATAATGCTTAAATAAGCCTTATTGAGCCTGGCTATACTTAGTGGACGAAATGACGCCAGTCTTACTTCACGCTAAGAAACAAGGATTTTCGTTGACTTAGCTCACTTAACCACCGCATCCTGTGACTCATTGTAATTTTTTCCTACTACATTTCTGTAGACCGCCATTTTCGTTCCTCTGACTTTAGCGGAAACCCTGATAGTTTCATTTGGTTTATCATCAACGAATAAACTTCAGTAACAGTTTTCCTAAGATTGCAGTATTGTTGCAGCACCTAATTACGCCGTGGTTTTCGGCCCAGCTGTCTTCCTCTGTATGACTCTATGTAATGTTTCTCAGGGTGGGCACATGACCTCGGGCCGCGGCCCCAATAAGTTCATTATTTATTCATTCCTCTGTTCTGGTCTTGTCGTGTGTTAGTAAGGCGGAATTTTCTCCTGGTGTTGGAAGTGACTCTCTGGATGAATTTTGTGATGCCTCTTTCTCGGTTGGTGGTCCAATTGCTGTTGAAGTATGAATCTCGGGTTAATAAGCTTCGGTTTTCTCACCCACTACCAGTACAGGTTTGCGAATGTGAGTGATGTTGGTGGAATGGCTGGTATTTCTGTTGCACTGGATCATGGTTTAGCGATGGGATGAACAGTGTAGCTGGCTATTCGGACTCTGCAGTCTGTGCTTCGTTTTCTTTATCCAGAGCTCCAAAGTCAGAGACCGAGGAGTCCATTGATAGTGGACATTGAAACGAAGTTATTGTGTGCCCAGCAAGGGGTACCGTGCGACCAACAACGACTTGAACATAGGCCATTGTTCCAGCCAAAGGTTGGGGACGTAGCCGTCAACTCGATTTTCTTTTGCCAAGTCCACGGGTCACCTACGCGATTTTGTCATCTTACTCTTTCTTTTAGTTAGTGGTGAAATTTCACAGTAAGACTCAGCAGGAAAGAGTAGCGTGTGGGTGAGTGCCTTGGGCCGATTAGCTTTGTGAGCTTGGGCTCCAGCTGACAAGACAGTCAAAGCCAATCCAATCATCTCGATTTTATTAGTTTTGATTAGTGCAGGGTGCAGCAAGGTATCATAAATATTTGGCTTCGCGGGACGGTGACGAGATATGGCCAAGAACAGGCAATTATTACGACAACCCATCCAAATGCAGTAAAATAAAAACGTTTGGGCGAACATGTTCATTCTTGTCACGGAAGCAAACGATACGGCCGAGCCACTCCCTCTCTCTACAAATGATCGGTATACCTCAGGAGCTGACCGAAGTGATAACTGATGTCTATTTTGTTGAACTTATCATCCAAAACATTGCTATCTAAGCAGAAATGAAGCTGCAGGTAAGATGAAAAGTTTCACTGCAATCCCTACATGCTACGACGGGAGTATACCTGCTTTTCCAATAACGCTGGTAACTGATAGTCTGCATCGTCATTTCTCTAATTATTTAAAGTTCGTATAAATAAGAACAAACCGCTGTAAATAGTATCGTATCAAAAACCAAAACTGGTAAAAGAAGCGGCCAAGTTCCGAATGGTTCAGCCTTTCAAAGGAGTGATGTCAACACACCAAAACATTAATCGCCTCGCTTAATAGTCGAAGGTTAAATGAAAACTAGAATATTGCTACTTTCGGTAGCAATGTTCAAGTTTTCATTTAACGTCCAAAGTATTATTCGGTGCGATTAAGTTGGCGAATGTTTTGGTGTGTTGATATCACTCCTTTGAAGGGCTGAACCACTCTCAACTCGATGGCCTCTTTACCAGTTTTTGGTTTTGTTTATTTTGTTTTGTTTTTATAGTTGGTTTATATTTCGTGAAGTGGACGTGAATAAGATTTCTTGGCAACGTTGTTTAGATTTATCGTGATGCACTAGTGTGTGTCTAGGCACGTACGTCAGTATCCATGTTCTAATTGTCCTAACTTTGGCCGTCCAATTAGAGACGATGCCGACAATACTAACAATGGTTATAACAATATTTTCGTACTTACGCGTCCTCCCACGTCATCCCCGTTACACCCCCAGGCTCCAAACTATAAAAAGGTACGCAGTTCGTATTGTACTGCACCCATTCGTCCAATTTCATAGCTGGAAGCCTTCCCGCTATCTCGGAATCGATGAATAATCACCCTATGGGATTTAACATGGGGATGAGCGGACTAGCTAGCTAGCTAGGTAATAACACATTTTCAACGTTAGTGAGGGTCAGATTTTGCATTGAAAGCAGCTTAGATGGCATTCCTACACGAGTTAATTTTTGTCAGGTTGGTCATTGCTCTCGATTTCAACACAATTTAAACTTTTATACTGCATTATTATTTTTTCCCAAGTACCTGAATTAATGTGCCCAACTATGCTTCAGGATATAAGACACTGACGCTATGGCGTCGCGCTACAATGGTTTACAACCTCGACAATTGAATTGATGTGATGTTTGTTGTGATGTTTGCCTAACTTGACGCGACACACTAGCGTGGGTCTAGATATAGGTAAATACTGGAAATTGTGGTGTGCAGGAAGAGGGACAGGGTATTAGCACAGCCAGCAGGCAGTGCTTATTAGAGTTCGTTTGACACGAGAATTTTCAAAAAGTGGGCAGGTGAAAAAAAAAAAAAAAAAGGGCAGGTGAAGGCGGCCGGGCTAACAATGTCAAAATGTTACAATGCTGAAACATGTAACAATGGTGTGATAAAGAGACGAAGCACATTAAGTTCGGATTAGAGCTCTCTCGAACAAGATGCAACGATGCTTGGGCGCGGGGTAAGTAACATTGTCGTTGTATCTTGTTTCAGTCAGCATTATCAGCCTAAGTTAGGTGGAGAACCAAAATGAAATGGTCTTGGTTTTCGCTTAAATCTTTAAGTTTTAAACGATAGGATGTGAAGTCCCTAATTTTGAGGTCAAATTAGACGGTCGACATGACTGAATGACTTATTTAGTTCTTCAATACGGGCTTCGAGAAGCCAGTTGAATTGTTTCCGCGATTGTTTACCACGATACTTTTGTTTGTTTGTTTGTTTATTGAGAGCCAAAAAGACCTGAAAGTCATACGCTCTACACTAAATGAACCTTAACCTAACTTATATCTAATCCAAATAGACACGATACTGCATCTGTATGCAACAATGTTGAGTCAAATGCCCAGCGAGATGACACATGCTAAATCTAAACACACGCAAGTGTGTTGCCATCAAATAATAAATATGGGTCAAATTTTGGGTGGAACTTGACCATAAATACGCAATTCTAATTTTCCGTTTTTTTCGCAAACAAAATTAAATGGACAGTGGAAATACCGTAGTCACGATAGATCAGACCGCAGTAAAAATCCAACAAATTAACTGAACAAAAAAAGGCTTCGCCGTTTAGAAAAAAAGCATTAGAGCTCGTATCCCCATGCTCATAGCTGTGAAGGTACACGAATAAAAACGGATTAGAGTTCACTCGAACGCAACGAACTATAATTTGAACTCCAATTCCATCAAACCCAGGCAAAAAAAAACCTGTCTTACTAAGCATCTGCTTGTTTTGCAAATTTATTATAAATGCACACAAAATACACATGCAGCCACTCACACGAAACAGACTTAAAATATAAAACAACAAACAGAAACATGAAAAAGCCTGTATAACACTCAAATTAAGCGCACAGAAACATTCACACGCGCACACATAAACATTAAACATTTCAAACACAAACAGCGTTCACTTTCTGACATAAACATTGAGTAAAACAGTTCTTCCCTGGAATTGGGAGTTCAAATTATAGTTCGTTGCGTTCGAGTGAACTCTAATCCGTTTTTATTCGTGTACCTTCTCAGCTGTAAGTATGGGGATACGAGCTCTAATGGCGAAGCCGTTTTTTGTTCAGTTAATTTGTCGTCTTGCAACATGAGGCCGTCTCATGGATCTTTTTTGCAGTTCGCTCTTAATACGTGCAGTTGGTAGAGTAAAGTTGAAAAAAGATCGTGATCTGATTTATTTACTTACTTACGATAACAAATGTACGTAGAAAATTCTAGCTAGCTATTCAATGTTAGGGGTATAAAGTTAACTTTCATTCACAGAGTAAGAGTTTGTAGAGCAACCGCCTAGTCTACATGTAAAGGTTAACTAGGTATTCGAGATACTAATCTAGCAACACAAGTTTCAATTCATGAACAGATAATGCAATTATCTTTCACGGCGAAACTGTTCAGGCAGCGTAATAACAGTAGTACAATCATTAGATTCAATGAAAAGGAGACATTCACGCTGGTTTAAGATACCTTCATAGTACCTCTTATTTACTAGAAACGCTAATTTTCAAATATAATCTACATAAACCAAAAGATAAACTGCACTATAGTTTTTTTTTATAAATCATAACAGAAATCTTTAAATTAAGACACGCGCTAGTGTGCTGCTCGTCAAGATTCAACGATAATATTAGCGTCCGTCCTATCCACATGAAATGTATATGAGCAAGGCGACCGTTAGACAATTAGTGTCTTTTACAGCTGACGCAGTTTTGCTGTTTTCAGTCATCTGAGGATAAATAACAATGCGACAGGGAAAGCAGAATTTCGTGTGAATGGAGACTTTTGGTCGCCTGACAACA
This sequence comes from Lithobius niger, assembly GCA_023313725.1. Lineage (NCBI taxonomy): Eukaryota > Metazoa > Arthropoda > Chilopoda > Lithobiomorpha > Lithobiidae > Lithobius > Lithobius niger. The sequence goes on from JAHWFP010122183.1 coordinate 34,408, forward strand.
TGAAAGTGTCACAGCTTAACGTTTTCTTGTTGAAAGAAAAAAAGGTGTGAGTAATGTTCACATTTGCCTAATTACTACAGCTACCAGCTACTAGCTAATTCCATGCAGTGAATAGAGCTGAAATTTTTCAGATAGCTACAGTTTAACTGTGAAAAGCACCTTTTCCTGGTTTGGTGGTTGGAGCAGCGTAAATTAAAAGTTACCAGTTCACTCAAAACTATTTTAAGGGCAGAGTTACAGCTTTTTTTGGTTTCTTGGGGAGCACGAACCCAAACTTTCCCATGACGATGACAGGGACAAACAGCTAGAGAACTCCTAGCGGAATTAACACGATCAACATGAGCCCGATACATACACCACAGTGCCATTCAATAATGCAACAATGCTTATTAAAGCGTTCGTTGGTGGACTTCTAGACAAAGACTAAGTAAGACACACGTGAACCTATCATATTAATAAACAAAAACGGAACGTTAAATGTTTAGAGTAAGGATCTAAAAGTCAAAACCTAGAAGGAACACGGACAAGCTTTGACAGTAAGGGTCTAGGTGTAAAATTTTGTAAGAGGCTGGTAAGCATTAGACCCTTACTACCCGGTGGTTAGCTTATAGTTCTACTCTATTCGGACAGAAAGTGTGTATGTACGATTGTAGCAGGTTTTCTTTGTTCTTAGAATATTGTTATGGAACTTTAAGAACATAATTTTCTTGTAAAGTTTGGCATTTTGTGTCTTTTGATGCTTTAGAATTTTTTTTATTATATTTCGTAGATTTACGGCAGAGGATAACCAGTAATGCTCTCTGCTGCGAATACCATGCAATGTTACTAAATCGAAAAATAATTTTCAACATACAGTAAAGCAGTAAACCTATACCATACTACCACTGGATCATCACATGGGAGGATTTCCAGTTTTTCGTGAAAATGTTTTTATTTCTGACCACCGGGTAGTAAGGGTCTAATGCTTACCAGCCTCTTATAAAATTTTACACCTAGACCCTTACTGTCAAACCTTGTCCGTGTTCCTTCTAGGTTTTGACTTTTAGACCCTTACTCTAAACATTTAACGTTCCGTTTTTGTTTATTAATTCGTGTTACTTTTAGAATTGCAGCTAAACTGTAAAACTGAGAGTTTAACACAGAGACCCAAGGCTGAATCTTACTAACACTGGCCAACAATAGAAACAAATCCTTTAATCTTCAGTCTTGCAGCTGGCGTTTGCTACTTAGCATTGTTGCATAATAACAATGTTTAAAACAATGTAAAACAATCAATCTGGTCGTTTAGAGCTCCATAACCCCTGAACCACTTGACCAATTAGAAAATGCCTAATGGAAAGGGCACATCTACAGAGCAATACCTGTAAAATGAGCTAAGAACCGGCTTCATAGGACAAATGGTTTGACCTGTAGAGAGGACAGACGAAAGGTACATCCCCAGAACAAGACCAAGAACAAGACCAAGAACAAGACCAAGACCAAGAACAAGAAGTTGTCTATTTGGCCCCTCTCTGTATCTCGGGTTTGGCTCGCCCGAATTTCACAATTTTTGGACTGCAGACAGGCCTTGACTAGTCAAGGCTAGATTCCAAATTTGGTTTTAAAATGTTTACTTTTGACGGAGTTATAAGCTCTCAAAGTTGAAAGTTTAACACAGAGATCCTTGGTCGACCCTTACTAACACTGGCTATCGCCAGTGTTAATAAAAAAAAATTGTTTTTGTTTTCTAAGAGGTTCACTATGTCGTAGTCTTTGTCTAGAAGTCCTTCGAACGCCTTGTTTAGCAGTGGGAAAAGCAACAATGCTTTGTTGTTGTTGTGCTGCGTGCTCACGTCATCATATTCATTGTTGTACGACTCTTGTTTTGGACCGCCGCCCTAGACCGGATGCCGGTTTCCTTTCGCGTCTAACGGCTGGGTATTCTCTGCTTCGTGGTCACCTTTTTCGTTTGGGGTGGAGTCAGTGTCAGAGGGGAGGAGGAAACGGTGGTTTACTTTCTTTTTGAATGTCCCTTGTGGGCATCCCCCCCACTTCCCCCTCTTTGTGTGGGTGATGGGTGTGCTCTGGGCGCTGAGCTTGTTGTGCCTGGTAATTTGCGGCGTACTCTGGCGCTCTGCAGGGCCACGGGAAGTTTTGTGGTGAGGTGAGCTGGGTTGTCCTCGACATTGTACTCTTCGGGCTGCACGAGTACAGGCCTTCTGTTCTCGTAAAAGAGGATGGTGTTGTTGTTTCAGGTAGTAAGTTAGTTCTTTAAGGATGATTAGAAAAGGCGATTGGTTGTGTAGACCTTTAGGCTCTGTAACTATAACTAAATAAATATTGTACATTGTTGCATTATTGAAGGCCACTATGGTGTCTCGTGCTCATGTTTTTAAGGTGAGGCTTAACTGGACCAAAGTCAAAACAGCAAAGGAACACTTATAAGCTTTCCTGTAAGGTTTCGGATACCACTGAGTTGTTGCAGTATGAAGTCCACGTGAAAGCTTGCTGCTGTCCTCAACAAGCGGCCGCAGCGACTACCTAGTCGTAACCGGTCTTCTGTACACTTCCGTCACTTTCGGGCTAATTCAGCTTCGTACTTCTGGTTTATAAAATTCATTTTAACTAATTTTTTGACGATGAATCTAATGGTTTTCTATATGGTACCGTTCTACAGACGATGGGTTTTTGTCGGCCACTTCCGGCCACTTCTGCTTTATACTTTCGGCTTTTAGTCTTCTGTACAGCCGTACCGGCTGAGAAGACTATTGCAACGACTTTGTCCGTCCGTCCGTCGCTTTTTTCAACTTCGCAACGGTACCAGATATTGACGACCATTGTTTATAACGTTAGATTCAGTGTGAGAAGTTAGTTAAATAACATGGCAAATTAAAACATCATTACTTCCTTATAGCTAATAAACTTCTTCGACGTAACTAAATTAAATAATAACATTTGATCGTCGAATTAAAATCCTAAGGTAACACTCAATAAAAATAAATGGATTTTAGCTTCGTTTAAAATAGTCTCTTCGCATTGTTGCATGAATGAATAGGCGTACCGTCGAACCAAATTCTCCATTAGGCCTATCTGCGACTTACGAAATTAAAACTGCATTTTTATAATTAGGCATAAAAATGAAAATTAGGCCTAAAATCATGTTACCATGGCAACGTCAAGTTGCTACTAGTCGCTGTTGGCTTCATCAACAGCGTCTCTCTCGTCACTTCCTTACTACCATTGATCTATATAGGCTACGTTACGCGTTACGTTGTAACACTGTAACTGTGTGCCTGTAGGTGCACCGTGTTGCAAAAATGAATAGACTTACTATACAATCCATATCTCCGTTAGCTGCTACTAACGAAATTAAAACTGCTGGTTAAAATTAGGCCTAATAGCTGGCAATTACGCCTAAAATGTAAATAAGGCCTAAAGGCTAACACATTTTTAACCGACAATTGTGATGGCTACTGCATTTAGATTACTATAATAGAGATAGCTGCTGTAATGCATGATAGAGGTGTGCGCCTATACATTGGAAGTGGAGGAACTTTACAGAAGACTGGTGCGACTAGGCAGTCGCTATAGCCACTTGCTTTTTATTCATTCTAACAAATTTTTGGACGCTGAATCTAATGGTGAAAACCGCTTGTCTCTATCTGTTACCGTTCTATAGATGATGGAGTCACTCGGCCACTTCCGGTCATTTGTAAACCACTTCCGCTTCATACTTCCGGTTTTGTATTACTCATTTTAACTGATTTTTAGACGTTGAATCTCATGATGAAAACAGTTTGTCCCTATCTGGTACCATTCCACATAAATGGGCTCACTCGTCGGCCACTTCCGGTCACTTTGGGCAACTTCCGCTTCATTCTTCCGGATTCATTAATCCTTTCAACTAAATTTTTAGACGCTGCATCTAATGGCGAAAATCGTTTTTCTCTCTCTGGTACCGTTGCGGCTGTGCAGAAGACTAAAACAAAACTAACCCCCCCCCAAAAAAAAAAAATTAAAAAACCGTAGCAGTGGATTTTTGGCTGTTACATCTCGTAACTGCTAAGAAAAAAAAAAGATCCGATATCTCCCCAAATGCAAATTGTTAAGGTTTCGCGCCAAGCTTTTTGGCAGTTTGAAGTCGTGATATCAAACGCCAGGTGCATTCGCCGATTTAATCCCACCGACTATGAACGCAAACGTTAAATGGAATAACTGAAAATTACGCAGTAAGTAATTTTCATATATTTCATTTAAGGTTCGAACCGTTACTCGGTGGAATTAACTTGGCGAAAGAACTTGGCGTTTGATACCACGACTTCAAACGGCCGAAAACCTTGGCAGGAACCCTTAATAAGATTCGTTTTGGGGATTCAATTATCAACAACGGCAATCGTATTATAAATGCTCGAAACTTCCTCACGTAATATAATATAATATAATATAATATAATATAATATAATATAATATAATAATACAGTTTGCTACTCATAAGAAGTGCGATGGAAGCAGCAGGGTTGTCGGCCACTTATATTGTTCCATTTATGTATATATATATAAATTTATGAGCATGGCGAGCAAGTATAGGCCAAGTGGATTTAAATTTTCATTTTATTTTTTCTCAGTGGGTCGTGTATATGCCGGTCTTTTCAGAAAATGTCTAAGGTCTACCTCATTTAAGAGGTGCCGGAAAGTGGTAACATTTTTTGCGGTTACCACGTTCGAAGGAAGAGAGTTCCATGGGTTAAGCATACCCTCACTGCAAATTGTGACCTATTATATGAAGGCAAACCAAGCAGTGCTACATACAAATACGAACAACGTTTCGAAAATTTACAATATTCGTCATCAGGTTAGCAATAAAACTAAAGCATGGCAAAACCCACTAAGTCAGCTTTTGCCATGCTTTAATCATTATTGCTAAC
>JAHWFP010122184.1:0-14249 GCA_023313725.1 Lithobius niger
TTTCTTCTTTCCTTTCTCTTGAACGATCCATGCGTTTGGTCGCTAGTGATATTTAGTGGACTCGTCCTTTCCTCTTGCCTTACCCGTCTCTTTTCCTTCCCTCCTTTCTTTTAAACGAATGCATTTGGTTGCTGGTGACTTCTAGTGGACGACTTTCAAAGTTCAAGTCTATCTCTTTTCCTTTGGTCTTTACTTTCAGTGTTTGCCATATGGCATAGTGGCTTTGTTGCGACACAGTGTTTAATTTCGTCATTTAAAATCATCGGAGTTCGAATCAATCAGCTGTCGACTCTATCACTTTTGCTTCGGTTCTCACTGTTGCCTTGTGGCTTCATTGGGCATCTTACTGAATACCGAGATAATACACGTTACAGGTTTTTTACATTGCTTTCTTCCTTATTATTATTTTTTCTTTTGTGTTTCGTCAACTTTAATTTAGCTGTCGTCCATTTTAATACTGCGGAAGGTGTAACCATAGGGGGGTCGCAACTGAACTAGAAACAATGCCTTCCAAATCTTCGCTTTCTAGACTCCTTGCGGTGCTTGGCCGGAAGAGACTTATAATATGCCTTGGGCCGTCGCCTTGTAACGCCAACATGGCGCCAGCTAACTTCCTGTTCTCGTCTGAATGAGATTCACGGTAGGCCAATCCTACAATCTATTTATTTATTTACAAAATTATTGTGACGCTCTCTAAAAGAGTGTAACAGGAGTTTCAGATTAATACAATAATTTTAAAAACAGAAGAAACATGGCGGCGCTGTCGCCAATGGTGCACACTCGCCTCTGCTCTCGCCTGAATGAAATTCGTAAGGTATGCTTCCCATATTTCATCATTCCTGTCGTCATCACTCTCGTGGTGTGCGACGAAGCAACGCAAATTTTATATTAAAGAAGGTTGCTACAAATATTACTGTGGTATAATTTTTAACGCAATAGGATGCAAGAGAGCAGCCATTTTTAACTCATTTTTTGTATCGCAGGGTATCCTCTCAATGATAACGCTGTCTGAATTAACTCATTTTCCCTTAATTCGACTCTTTAGCACCTTCAGTGCTTTTTGTAGAATAGCATAGAAAAGCCGTTTTGTCAGGTGAGATTTGTTACCTTGCCCGAATTTCACCAGAGTTTCGATTTTTAATGCAATAAAATGCAAGAGTAGCCGCTTTTACTCCGGTCTTCCATTTATGGGCATTACCTGACAGTGACAATGACTTTATTCATACAAAACAATTTGTAAACACAGATGGCTTGCCACGAAATTACGCATCCCACGGCGTTACATATCCAGGACGTTGTGTCGGCCAGGGCATCCCAGGACAGCAGTGTCTAAGTAACGGATTACTTGCAAAATGAAATTGTTTTAGGTTTGACATAATGCCCGTTTCAATTTACTGTTTGGTGCAAGTAGTTAAAATATATATACGTATACCGTTTTCAAAGGAAATTACACATCACAGGGCGTAAAAACTTGCAGCTAACGTCCTTATGAAAGTGGGAAGTCTGTGTGTGGTATTTAGTTAATAGCACCTGCTGCGAACTACATGAGGTGAACTGTGACTTCACTTCACTCAGCATGGCCGTCTCCAGTGTTTGCCTGCAAGGAAGGTTCTTTTTTTTTTATTGTTTGAGAGCCAAATAAAAATAACGTAATGTCAGTATTTCTCTGCTGATAGATCACATACTAGGATATGTATATCATCTACGTTTTAGTTACACCTCCTTTTGTTAGCTACACCTCCTAACTGTCTTAAACTCAATAATCCATTTTCACAGCTCAGACGGGATTCGAACTTTCAACCTTTAGATTACCAGGCTTGACGCTCTACCCAATCACGCTATGCTGACTTGAAATACTCCCGAGTTTAAAACGTATAATGAAATAATATAACGTAATACTTAGATTGATGCTAATTGTTAGTACGTAATTGACTATTCCCTTCACTCTGTTGAATGTTCGCCATTTTTTTCATTGCTACCGTGCAAAAGAATGAACCCGCTTGCCGTTTTTCCTTGCTACCGTGCAAAGGAATGAACCCGCTCGCCCTTTTCTCTGCTACCTTGCAAAAGAATGAAACCGCTTGGCCCTTTTTCTCTGCTATCATACGAAAGCATGAATCGGCTCGCCAATTTTCTTTGCTACCGTACAAAAGAATGAACCCGCTCGCCGTTTTTCTTTGATACCGTGCAAAAGAATGGACTTGCTCGCCCTTTTCTTTGCTATCGTTCAAAAAAATGAATCTGCTCGCCCTTTTTCTTTGCTACCGTGCAAAAGAATGAACTCGTTCGCACTGTTTCACCGTCTTTTACGTCACTTCCTCCTCTTCTAGTTCCGTTCTGCCGCTTAAGAATGAATGTTCTCACCTTTATTCATTGTTCTCACAATTTCTGTTCGCAACAACAATACCCTTTACTTCACTTCCTCCTCATCTAGTTACTTTTTACCGCTTTTATTATGTAGATGAATCTATAAAATGGCAACACTGATGTGAGCCCAACCGGTTAACGGAAGATTCGTTTATTGAATATGTTGCTCAGAAAAGCCGATCACTCTCCTCACTTCGTGTTATTGTTTAGTATACCAAACATAGTTTGAGTGGTTAGATTCTATCAACTAAAATTGGCAGTATCCTTTCTACTTTATGACGGGTATGAAAAACCGGTTAAACGGAAGACCGGATTTAAACGTGGGTTTAATCACGAGACGTAAACTATTACTTGTCATGCTACGCGGAACAGCCTTTGATTGGAGAGGGCGAATTTATAGGGCGCGGCCTTGCCGATGGATGTCGCTGTGTACCTGTCTACCTTGCAGTATTGTTAGGTCGTATTCGCACTCTTAAACGCCTCTTGCCTCTGGCTATTAAATCTTAAACGGAACGGTGCTGCCATCTTCTCTCTGTGGGATGGGCACGAACTATTTGTTTGCGGGCCCTACCTTAGCTCATTATAGATAGACGCGGGATGAAAAGGTGTGTAGTGATGAGGTCGACGAATGTGTGTGTGATGTCATTATGACGTACCGCGCGTTTCTGTTTATTTTTGTAGCGACGCTTCGGGGAAATGTGGGAATTCTCCGTAGGATGCTTAGGAATTACCTTTTGTGTCCCAAGGTTTGACCACAAGTGGCGTTCGTGGCGCCAGAGTAGGAGTGGGCGCGGGAATTTTAATTGGCAGACAAAATTATACAACTTTCTTTAGAACTGTACCCTTCCGCCACTTTCCAAAATGTTGAGGCGCACACCTTTGTTACACACTGCAACAGCGATCTAGTAACCCTTACAATTGACGGTTAAAAACGTGATAGCTTGTATGCCTGGTTTCAGATTTTAAGCGTAATTGACAGATTTTTGGCCTTATTTTTTTTTAACCTATCCTTTTAATTCCGTTGTAGCAGCTATCTGAGCAGTGGGTCCGAGAGTAGGCGTGTTCATTTATGCAACACGGTGTGGAAACTTGACGTTGCCGTGGCAACGAGAGTATAGGTGCCAGTGGCGTAACAAAGTGCCTCCGGGCCCATAGGCAAAAGGTATTGTGGGCCCCCTTGACCTCCCCCCCCCCCTTTTTCCCAATCTTTGATCTTTGTGTTGTCTTGGTACACACATCGTTTGGTTTACGTTTGGCCCAAAAAAATTACTTCATAATGCAAGCAAACAATAATATTTTGAAAAGAATTGTAGGAAAAAAAAACACGTCTGTGTGGCATTTTTTAGCCTACTTTACTGTCGAATTGTTATAGCTTTGTTAAATTGTTACTGATTACTATAATTAGTAATTATATTTCTACACTTGTCGCTTTTAACATATTGCACTTTGAATGTGAAATTGACACGCCGTAGTTAGTTCACTACTTGAGGCTCTTAAATCTATACTTTAGCCCTGCTTTCTTAAGTGCAAAAATCTCAATCCAGTTGTGTATGTCCATATTTTTTGCTTTTTCACTCCCAATACTGCCAACGTAAGTACACACAGTACACACATTGGAGCCCAAACTTGTAAGAAATCGGCTCTAGCGCGTATAGCCAGTGCCGAGGGAAGCGGGGCGGGCACGTCATAGCTGAGGCCTGGAGGCCCCCCCCCCCCGAGTTGCAGGGGCCCGTAAGCAATGCTTACCTAGCCTACCTGTACGTTACGCCACTGATAGGCGCAATTAACAGTTTTAGGCCTAATTTCTTAACTCTTAGTTTTAATTTCGTAAGAAGCCGATAACGGAGAATCGGGTTCGAGAGTTGGCGTATTCGTTGATGCAACACGGTGTGGAGACTGGATGTTGCTTTGGTAAAAGGATTTTAGGCCTAATTTTCAGGTTCCGGAGTTGAAAAGGGCGACGGACGGACTGACGGGCAAAGTTGTTTCACGGCAAGTTAAAACGTCGTTGCTTCTTCATATAGCTAATAGGCTTTCTCGACGTGACTCAATAAAATAACATTTGATCGTCGCATTTAACCACTGGAGAAGACACGCAACTGTAAAAACGAAATGATTTCCGTCTCACATTGGTTTCCTTTAAAGTCATCTCAACACCGTGTTACATGGGTGAATAGGTCTACTATCGAAACAAATTTTCCGTTAGCTGCTATTTACGAAATTAAAACGGCAGGTGCAAAAAAAAAGGCCTAAACGCTGAAAATTAGGCCACGTCAACGTCAAGTCTCCACACCGTGTTGCATAAACGAATACGCCTACTCTCGAGTCCAATTCTCCGTTAGCTGCTGCTTACGAAATTAAAACGGCAGGTAAAAAAATAAGGCATAAAGGCTAAAAAATTAGATCTAAAATCACGTTGCCAGGGAAACGTTAAGTTTCCACATCGTGTAACATAATTTTTGAACGATTTTTGGACGTTGAATCGAACGGTGAAAACTGTTTGTCTCAATCTGATATCGCTCCCGAGTTTTGAAAAAGGCGACAGACGGACAAAGTCGTTGCTATAGTCGGCTGTACAGTAGACCAAACGTAACGTCACGCGTCACTTGTTTTGAAATGTACTTGCTGAATGCATCGATGAGCAATTTAAGAATGTGCGCTCGCTATCAGGCTTGAGCTATGCTTTCATTGTCAAGGACGTTGTTAAGCATTTTTACATAACCGATAAACGCGTTTATTACTTACAATTAACGACTTATACCTTCTTTTAGCAGGGACGCTATGTTGACAGGTCCGCCATCTTCAGTCAATGGATTTAGCGGGAAAAAACCGCCTCAAAGAGCCGATGAGATCAAAGCCTCAGCTGTGACGTCACACTGTGAGCTCGGACAATTCATCGCTGACGTTCAAACCACACGACCTGCGATTATACGGCTTTGCCAGGCAATTCAATTCAGTTCAATTCCCTTGCCAGGCAATCTTTAAGTCCAAAAGAGTGTGCAATATAGGTTTGCACACGTATTTATTTAACACCACCTGGGAAATGTGGAATGCGCTGACGTTCAAACCACACGACCTGCGATTATACGGGACAGAAAGCCAAATGGGCCCGATCAGTACTAAATAAATACGGATGCAGAACTATTTACGTTGCCTTTTGGACTTAACATGTTAGACTGCCTGAGCGGGGAATTGAAACCAAAGGCCCAAAGTCTTGCCGCTAAGCCGTACTAACACGGCCTTGCTCGCTTAGTGGTAAGACTTCCTTTGGTTTCAAAGTTCGTGGGTTCAATTCCCCGCTCAGGCAATCTTTAAGTCCAAAAGACAATGCAATATAGGTTTGCACACGTATTTATTTAACACCACCTGGGAAATGTGGAATGCCTGTGAAAGTCGGGGAATTTTTTGGGTCAGGGGAAACCAGGAAAATCGGAGGATTTGGTAAAATCATGAGGTAAATTCAGGGAATTTTAGGCGAACAGAAATTATCAAAGAGTTAATAATTAATATTTCAAAGTAGCCCCGGTTGTAAATTCATAAACACAAAACAAATATTAAGAAAATTGTTAAGAAAAAGTTAATAAATATTATTTCAAGGGAGCCCCGGTTCGAAATTCTCATACACAAAATAAATATTAAGAAAATTGCAGTAAAGGACAAAAAAAAGAAAAGATTGGAGCTGTAGTAAAGGTATTTAGTCTTGTTTCAAAACAATTTCAGACACTTGATAGGGAAATTGAAGACTGAAGGAACTCCAGTGAAATACAAATCCGTTGTAGGCCGTAGTGTAGTAAATACCTCGGTAAATACAACCTGTTTTTTTTTTTCCTTTTCCGTTGTCAGGTATGAGGAGAAAATTCAATTTTTTTCCTGGGAAAAAGCAGGGAATTTTTTTACGGAAAGGTTTGTGTCGAAACCCTGCCGCGGGTTAAAAACAACTTTGATGTACAGAGGCACGAAAAAAATACGAGTAGCGCCGGCCTGAGAATATAAATAAAAATAAATAAATAAAAACCACCACCACAACACACAAAACAGAAAGGGTGAAAACTACCCTACGGAAATGCACTCAGGGATTTTAAAAGTTAAAACCAACCACAACGTCACTCACTGTTTTTCGTCATTTATGTGTTGTGGTGCCGTCTTTTCTTTTTCGCTCGCTCAAGTGGCGTCAATCCATGCTTCATGTAAAATTTCCTTTGATTCCAAGAGCATCACAAAATCGATGTACCGATTATTTCGACGCAGAGTAATTGCAATTATTTGCTCACAGTTCATTCATCACATCCAAAGCACGCCTGAATTTCATGACGTCATAGTTTTAACAGGAAAACTCTGTTCAGGCATAATAAACTTTGCATGAACAAACTATGAGGTCATTAACAAACGTCATGAGGGTCAAAAAAACTTTGACTTTTTTTGCAGTTTTTTACGTGTATTTGAATGTCATAAAATTAAGTTACAACGACAAAAATAGGCCTGACGGTTGCGCAATTTATACCATGCGCCATGGCTGTTTGCTGTGACGTGCATATCACGTGACTGAGCTAGTCCAATCAGTCGGCCAAACAGCCGTTGTTCTCTTTCGTCATTGGCTAACTCATGGTGACGTCACGGCAAACAGCCATTGCGCATGGTTTAATTATCTTTCATTTTGGTCCCACTCCCATCTTTGTAGGTGCCTTAGTTCAAGAGGAGTAGAGAGGTACAAACACGCACGCACGCACGCACACACATCATACGTTTTTAATGTTGCAGATTTTTTTTCCCGCTGGACATACAGCGCTGCTCGAATTTTGTGTCGCGGACTGCAATTTTTTCCTTTGTTCTGTGTTTAAAACTCGGCTCTTTATCTGCTGTCAATTACCTATAGGAGTTGGACTACTCACGTCACTTATTCCGTTCATTGATTGCGCCTAACATACTCAAGTTTTTCAGACTTTGTTTCTCAGCTTTAAATCAACAAGGAAGAAATAAAATTCACAAATGTGCGTGATGTATCCTTGTAGCTTAAAAAAGAAAGACATTAAAAAAAATAACATCTTCCTTATCAAAAGTCATCACGACCTAAAAAGAAATTTTTCTCTCCCTCCCACGCCATTCGGGAATAATAATATCCCACACAATAGGGAGAGGGAGAATAACCGCCAAGGCTAAACAGACAGGACAACTGCCCTACCTTCAATCATTAATTATTACGCATACCCGTTTATTTCTTGACCTTTTTTTTTTTTTTTTTTTAATTCAAGGATTAAGTAAAGAATTGAGCCAGAATTGAAATGGTTGAAAAATCGGTGTTGCCGACTGTATTATGAAAGATGAAGCTTTTTTAAAACTTCACCTTTTCATAGCGTTCGCCGCAGGGCAGATCTAACGACATAAAAAGCGACTTATAAATTCGACCTTGCATGTAGGAGCTTGTCTTGTTAAGATGTCGTTTGTTGTGTTGGATTTTAGTAGGCAGTAATGGCACTGCTTGAGCAACTACCTGTCTTTTATATGTTTATATTTTCATTTGTATCTTTTTAAGTACTTGTTGTCGCTGTGTCCACCTGGTGCTCTTAAGGTATTTATAACGATAAAAGAAGAGAAAGTTGTTATTTTTAGGCCTTTGGTCGATAGGACTGCATCGCAAATCTCCCGAAAGCTCAAGGCAGCCACGTCAATGCCGTGAGATTTGTGTTAAAAGCGTCGAATGTTCGGAACTCTTGTTGTCGATTTGTCCACCTGGTGCTCGTGAAGGTATTTATAACGATAAAGGAATAGAAAGTTGTTATGTTTAGGCATTTTGTCGAAAGGATTGCACCGCTAATCTCCCGAAACCTCAAAGCAGCCATGCCAATGCCGTGAAATTTGTGATAAAAGCTTTGATGTTGGGTATTCTTGTTGTCGGATTGTCCACCTGGCTCTCTTTAAGGTATTTATAGCTACAGGGTGGTCCACAAAAAACCGACGACCCAACATTTTTTAAAGTCCAACTTTTCTAGTTAGCACCCCTCAGAAGCAGGTGAGGGCAGCAATCAAAGCTAATGAAACTGGAAGATTTCTGTCCTTTTCTGGTTCTGAGGGGTGCTAACTAGAAAAGTTGGATTTGGAAAATGTTGGGTCATCAGTTTTTTTGTGGACCACCCTGTGTAAAGGAAGATAAAGTTGTTATTTTTATGCATTTCGTCGAGAGGTTTGCACCGCTAATCTCCCGAAAGCTCAAAGCAGCCACAACAATGTTGTGAGCTTTGTGTTAAAAGCTTCGAATGTTCGGAATTCTTGTTGTCGTTTTGTCTACCCGGTGCTCCAGTAATCCGTACTGGCCAGAGAGCAAAGGGAAGAATTTGCCTTTCGTTTTTTTAACCGCCAAAGCGTAGGTAAACAAATGTTCACTAGGCATTTAGCCCCAGAAAAACTTTAAAGGATCTAAAATGAAAGACGTTGATAAGAAGGAGTTGTTTATTTATGTATGCATTTACTATGTTTTTTAATTAAATCGTTATTGAAAACTTATACGATTAAAAAATTCTTAAATTAAGTGAAAAAGAAAACGTATGTCTGGGTGGTACAAGAATTTATAGGGGCTTGGTTGCACTAACATAAACAGGCGGCGTGCGTTTCCTGGTGTTCGGCTCTGACGTTGCTTCTACTGTACAGCTTACGCAGCACAATTTATTTAAATAAAAAAATTTAAAAAATGATCTGTTTACATCAGGGATCAGGGTGCAAAATTAGTAGCAAGACTTATTAACTTAAAGAGAAATGAAAGAGTAGGCACAAGTTATGGTTTGTTTATGAACTGAAACCTTACGAAAAACGCTCATTATAATGATCATTGATTGGCTGATCGCTTTTTTTGCATAAGACTTGCAAAAGAAATGTCCTCGAGCGAAGCGAGATGACGCCGAATGAGCGAGCATCAGTGAGCGACTCGGCCAGCTGGTATAATTAAAGAAGGTTCCAGGACAGAAAGCCATTTGGGCTTGGTCAATGTGAAATAAATGCAGATGCAAACCTGTTTACATTTGGGCTTAAGCAACGGAAGTAGGTTTGCATCTGTATTTATTTCGTATCGACCAGGCCCATTTGGCTTTCCGTTCTGGAACGTTTCTTCATTATAAATATTCAACAACGCTTTACGCTTTTGCCAGATTCTCATTTTAGCCTTAAATAATAATTTTAAAGGATGGTGGCTTTGTTGTCTTTTACACGAAACTGCCGCAATTGTGAATTGTAATCAGTCAGTATTTCGTAAAACTTCCGTAAGTTGACTTGAGTCGTAAATTTTACGTTCTTAAAAACAGTATCTACCAAGAATCCGTCCCAATTTTGTGCGCGCCGATATTTAAGTCGTTAGCTAAAACATGAGGTAGGCAAACCACCCATGTCCCCCCCCCCCTCCAACCTACATATTTAGCTGTAGATTTGCTACGCTCCCAGCCTTAGCCATTGCGCCAGAAGGCGAAAAGAACAATTTGCTAGGAAATTCCAATCGGAAATTCTTCAGATCTTTCACATGCCACAGTCGACATGAGCACGAGGCATCACTAGGCCGTTCTCTCCCGCCCCCCCCCCCCCATTTAATTGAAAAGCCAACTCAACACCGCCAGTGTAAATGGTGTCGGCTATGGCGTGAACACTTACATTAAATTTCCTGTCGAGTGGGCGGATCGAGGAAAAACGACACATAGTTCGTTTTCTGTTCTTTCTGAGATTTCGTAATTGTGCAAATTTATTTTCCTAAACGACCTTTCCGGAATTAGTCTATTGTTGTTGTTTTTCTTATCCGTTTTTTTATTTCTTGATTTATTATTTTGTTTCTGACTAGGTCACCTCTTTAAAATCCACTTTCGTTTTCACCAAATTTGTTTTTAAGAAAGTATTGGGAAGAAGAAACGTTCGTTTTGCAGGATGCGTTTTCCTTTCTTATAGCTCTTTTGAGTGCTTTCATTGAGTGGAAGTGGTTTAGTATCACACGAAGCTGATGCTTCCAGTTTTACCCGAAAGTAAGTAGTAAAATTGTCCCGTGGGAAAGTTTTGATCTGCTAATAGCTAGAAGGCAGCTCAATACTGGTTCGTTTTGTGCGAATAAATCAGTTGCATAGAAAAATGAAGTAAAAAATATGCATTTATCATCCCACGATTCATCCAAGCACCTGTTGCAGCGTGGAATTACGAAGTATTCATAGCATTCCACTGGAGTATTTCTCCTTCAACCTTATTACCTACGCCTTGGCCTCCTCGGGTTTGGAAAGACGAAAGAAAATAAATAGGGGGATGGAAAAAGGTAGTAAATTAAGATGCTAATGCATACTTGGGATTTTGAAGGCTTGGCATATTGTTTTGGGCCAAGTTTACTGCGCTAAGAGCCGAAAATAGGTAGGATTACCGCATTTTCATGTTTTATTATGCCAGTTATCAGTGTAGGTAATCTGCAACCAGTGTCTTGAATACCAAATAGCATTCGTATCTGTCGCGTGAATTATTTTATATGATCAGAATTTGTCAGGATATAGTAGTCAGCTGAAATTAACGATCTTCACGCACTTTTATACCACAATGAAACAAATACAACTATTGCTTGTCAGGGCACAAAGATTGCCCATTTTCAACTATTTTCGAGCTGTTTCGCTGCACAGATATTCATCCTCACCCCCGTGAAATACGCTCGGCTCTGGTTTCTGTCAAAGTACCAAAGCTAGGGCCGCCATGCAACAATTATGGAATTGAATTTTATTTGATTTGATTTGGGCTTACACGCAGATTTTGAACCACTGGATGGGCGCCATCTGGTGACAGTGATATCCTTATCCTTGACTGATTGCTCCCTGGTGCACGTGGGCGCACCAACTTTACAATCAATAATAAGGAGGCACGTGGATTGTTTTGTTGACGGTGTAAAAAGAAATTTCTTTGCGCATTCCTTCGCTTGTTGAAATCAAGTGCTACACAGAACTATCATTCCAGCCTTACATTCGGTGATTAGGCACCTTTAAAAGCATTTACGTAAGTGTTTGCGGAGTCAAAAAACTCCGTCATCTTAATAATTCTAACTAGCCGTTTAGTTACTAACTGAGAAAGTTGCTGGCCTTAAAGTCTGGTTGTCAACAAGGGATAATATAAAGAATCTACCGTGACGCCATCTAATGGCAGTGATACCGTTAATCTTTACAGCTTGCTTCCAGGTATACGAGGAAGTTCACAATTTTCAGTCAGTAGTTAAGGCGGTGTTTGGCTTGTTTGTTTCTATGAAAGAAATGGCATTGTTCATTCCTTCTCTTAATGCAAGGTAGTGCTAGACAGTGCTAGATAGCGCTAGACTCGGCAGACTTTAATTCGTGACAGCCTGCCTTTAAATGCACTCTTTTTAGAGCCAAAATTCCAGCAGTAGGCCTATACAATTGTGGTAGGCCTTTGTTTTTAATCGGGGTTGTCTGGTTTTGTTTCGCTTGTCATTCTGTCTGGGGGGATTTTTTGACGGGCAGTATGAAGGAAGTAGCTTGATAAGAGAAGAAAATCTAATGTAGGTCCCAGCGGGGGTTTCACTTTTGGCTTCTACTTAGTGTAATGTTGTTCGAGGGGTTATTAGCCCCTATTGCTGTCGTTTCTGTAGAAAGGGAAAATAAGGCTGATCCAAAATCGAGATGGGCAAGTATTCGGCCCGGAAATCATTTTTTTTTTTTTTATTAAGCTTGGTTCTTGCCCTGTTATCGCCCCAGGCAGCGATCTTGGCACAACAAAGTTCTAGCGGTTTATTTACTTCGAACAGACCTTTAAGTACTTAAGCGTAAGTACCAATAGAGCCGCCATTTGCCGCCATATTATCACCAGTATGGGTTTTGGAGGGCATAACTACAAGGTGCACTACATAAAAATGGAGGGAAAAACAACGGAAGAGCGGATTTCTTAGGCTAAAAAAAATAACGTTGTTTTCTCCAACAACAAAAATCGCGCGTTTTAGGTCTAAGAAATCACTCTTCACAGCATCGGCTTCAGTATGACGCCCTTCTGGTTAAAGGCACTGTCGAGGAGTGGCGCTCGGCGTGTCGCCGCAGTCGTCGTGAGGAGGTTGTGTTGGCCCGTTTGCGCATTGGTCACACCCGACTTACTCACTGTTTCGTTTTGCGGGGGTTGACCCTCCTGAATGTTATTGGTGTCGACGGCCACTTACGGTCCGGCACTTACTTGTTAATTGTCGCCATCTTGATGGTGTTCGCCGTCGTTTCCGTCTTCCGCATGACATTGCGCGTCAGTTGGGCGATAAGTCTGTCCTCCTGTCCGGTGTTTTTCAATTTTTGCAGGAGGTACAGATGTATGACAAGATTTAGGTTAGGGGTTTGAATAACATCTCTGTAATGTGTGGTGCAGTTGCAACCCGGACCACTGCACTGTGACTGAGGTTGGCGCTAATGACCAAGTTGTCGACGCGCCATTAAGCCTCAATCCCCCCCCCCTTCTGTTTCTCTCTGCAGTGCCCCTTGCAGCTAACCCATTAAGGCTCCAGCATAGAGTTATATACAATAATACTACGTCGTGTCACTGCTCTATAGTTACGGTTTTGAAGGCGGGTTGTCGCCAAGAGAAAGTCTTTATAATCTATCATGGCGCCATCTAGCAGCAGCGATATCGTTAACCTTTACAGCTTCTCCCACAGAGTTTTGTCTAGGCCATAGAGTTTTGTCTAGTGCTTGCTTGCTGCATGCAAGTAAAGGAATGAACAAAGAAATATCTTTTAAGATAACAAACAAGCCACCTACCTCCTTAAAGGTACATTCCTCTGGTTTGACTCAAGTTTGCGACTGAGTTCAGATATGCGTAAATGTTGTAATAGCATTCATTTTCGTGAGAATCGGGATTGCTACATTCACTCTAACCTATATGTAAATGTCGCAAAGGCTATTTTGAGTAGGATGCCCGAAATTAGTGAGAAGGTATGTCCTTTTAATTACTGAGTAAAAATTTGTTACGTCCTCGTGCATCTGGAAGAAAGCTGCAAAGATTAACGATATTACTGCCACTAGATTACGCCACTGTAGATTCATTATATTCTATCGTGGTGCCATCCAGTGGCAGTAATATCATTAACCTTCACAGCTTGCTTCCAGGTGCACGAGGACGTAACAAATTTTATTCAGCAATTAAGAAGGCGCGTGGTTTGTTTGTTGTGTTAAAGAAATTTCTTTGATTGATGCGCTGGAGAGAACTAAATAATTACCTGTTTAAACCAATTATAGTGAGAGTCGATTTGTTTTCTCTTGCGAATACAGCGATCGATATGGCTACTAATTGTCTAAACACGTGTGAATAATTACCCCTCCTAAGAATACAATCCTAACACTCAAATATTTCTTGGCCGACGCATATGCAACTGTATGCAACCGTAAAACCAGTGGTTCCACGACGCATATGCCACCGTATGCAACCGTAAAACCAGTGGTCGCTTGCATTTCTAGCTTTTTTGTCTCAATCCCCCCAACGGGCATGGCGGCGCACACCTCTCAATTAAAGACTAGTCCACTACGATTTTTCAATCGGTTTCATTTTAAACTGTAAGTTTAATTAGAACACTAGTGAACTGAATCAACATTACAAATATTCAGCACCGTTTGGTAGTTTTACGATACGGGAAGCCTCCATCCAAACCGTTTGTCTCGGCGTTTGAACAGTTCATTTATCCGACTGCGACGTTGCAACGTCGTACGACTGATAAGGATGAAATGTCTAGATAGCAGAGTCGTTGCCCAAAAGTATTTTATGAATTTTCGTCCCCCCCCCCCCAACAAAAAAAAAGTCATACAGTAGAAGTTGTTTCAAATATTTCTCCTCCCCCCCCCAAAAAAAAATACTAAGCATTAAAGTCATGAACGATTGTCCAAACAAGTAGCCCAAATCTACGC
>JAHWFP010122190.1:0-10701 GCA_023313725.1 Lithobius niger
GATCAATGTCCATATCACTCACATAAAAACGATCAATGTCCGTTCCACTCAACCAAAAACCGATCAATGTCCATATCACTCAACCTAAAAATGATCAATGTCCGTACCATTCAACCTAAAAACGATCAATGTCTGTACCACTCAAACTAAAAACGGTCAATGTTCATACACTCAACCTAAAAACTATCAATGTCCGTACCATTCAACCTAAAAACGATCAAAGTCCATGCTGCTCAACCGAAGAACAGCCATTGTCTTCAAGTCAACATTGATTAAGGTAACAACACCAACTTTGTGTGAAGCTGAGGAAAATGTGAGCCTGACCTGTTTTGTGTGAATTCATTTAAAATAGTATGAAAAACATTAATGTAAAGATGGCGTAGAGCATACCAAAACTTTATTACCTTTTGTAAGCATTCCCTGATACTTATAACATTAAATATTGAATCACTCAAAACACGGAAAATTGACACTGACATTTTTTTCCCTTGAGCGCCTTAAATTATTCTAAAACAGAGAGCAATGTTTAGCCGCCTAGCTGTGAACGCATAACCACACGTAACTTTACACCATCATAATTATACATAACAGTGACATCTCATGCTTTGTTATGACTGCGATTGTAAAGCCCGAATCTGCATTAGGGCTTCGGGCAGAAGACCAGGAGTGGTTAACGCTCGTTAAACCCTTTGAACCCTTTTTTTTTGCATTCCGATTTTTATTATTCTATTCTGGTCTCCCATTTCCAACCATGCACGGAGAGAAGTGAGTCTGTAATTTCAGCCAACTAACGCGAACTTTATTCCCCCAAATTTCCTTTTTCCCAAGTAAGCATAATTTCCCCACTAGGCCTATATCATAATTCACCCCCCATTTCATTAGCCACGATTAGTCTCCCGGTCTAATCTGTGAAATGCGGGAGAGCATAATTATTCCATCAACAATGCCCTAAATCATTAAAACATCGAAACAAGAAGAAGCTGGGGTCGTCATCACTACCTTGTGCCCATCATCACTCCACCGCCACCTACCTATATTTTTCGTCCCATCTCGCCAGAACGGCAACAACTATATCTCTGAAGTTTCCTTCAGTGGCGCCATTGACAAGTTATTAGGGGGGGGGCTCCTGGGACTTTTGGGCCACCCTGTGTATTCTTGATGTCTTGCAAGGAAATTGTAGAATGTACATCAGATACGTGCAATTTTGAAATATTATTGAGATTTGGAAGGCTATATTTGGCAAATCTTGGACTCTGCACCTGCCCTCCCTTTCCTTGCCATCGCAGAGGGGGCCCTTAAAGGTGTTGCCCAGTGCTTACAATTACCAGAATCTGGCTCTGCATAGGACTGAATCGGTGGCCCATTCCTACCGTAAAAGAGAATCGTTAAAATACAATTTCCCATTCCTTAAAAAACTGGGGTGAACTTTTTAACTGGGGTGAATATTATCAAAAAGAAAATTCCGCTGAAGTAATTTGAAAACCATGAAACGGCAATCCTTCTTGCCATTCTCCAGATCAAATTGAAGAGCGATTACTTCAAAGGTTTCGAAGTCTGTATAGGTGGTCTGATTTGGCCTGCCCATCAGGTGTACGACCCTGATCCATCAATCACTGTAGTCTACACAGACGCCGGAGTGGGGGTGTGTGGGGAGGGGGGGGGGTAAAGTCGGCAAATCCTTTTCTCTCTTTTGAAGACTTTTGAATTCTCGCTTTAAAATTCTTTTCTCAAGTGATAGGTGGGGAGGGGGAGGAGCGTTGGGGGGGGGGGTAGCAGTCAGGCGTGCAGACTTCTTTCAAGAAAGAGCGGTCAAACGACGATGGCGGAAGACGAAATTAGATCTCTGATTGGCCGACTCCTCATTGTGCGTACCACCAACGCCCTTTGTCACCTGAAATTTCGAGAAAGCAATTTTCAGGCCACACAACCATAGTTGGGGGTCTCATCACAGCGGGGATACGAGAACGGGGAGGGGTACAGTGAGCTGGGGGTACTTTCCCCTTCAATGCAGGTAGGCGTTTTGTGTACAGACGGCGCTGGGACGAGGGGGGAGTCAATCGCGGATGAACACAATAGTCGTAGGAGGGGAAAGGACAAACGGGGTTGGAGGGGATGAATGCTACTTCCCAACACATAACTGTTCCCCCTCCCCTGCTACATAGGTCCACCCCCATGCACGTCCACTGTACCTTTCTTCCACTGGGACAGCTCGCGATCAAGGGTTGGGATGGGGGAAGAGCGGGTTAAGAGGGGGATGAGTTCAAAGGGTTAATGGAGTTGTTGGCGCACATCACGTCATTCGGATAGGAAGGGAGAGGAAAACGTAGGGCTCTCCCCGGATTTCGGGGTTTTCGGGTTTGTAAAAAAAAATTCGTTTACTCTTCGAGTGATTGCAGACGCAGCAACTCGAATACCACGTACAGTGGCTACGCTAAAATAAACTCAGGTGGGGGGGGGGGGGGGGATGGGGAGTTTTGGCACCATTTTTTGGACTGGATCAGCAGCTACGCTTCAGTTAAGATGAGTAAAACATAACACCACGATTATCGCAAATACGGTAACATTCTGCTGCATCCGAATAGTAGCCAACCCAGGTGATTACTATTATGCAAGCAGTAAGGTACTCCAAGAAATACACAACATCGAAACAACAGAAGAGACGTTCCAACCGCACCAAGCCGTTTTCAAGTGAAGAACAAAATTTGTCATGTCGAACGAATGAAATCAAGAAATAACAAGCGGCTACAGCGACTGCCTAGTCGCACCGGTCTTCTGTACGGTTCCTCCACTTCCAATGTTGAGGCGCACACCTCTATCATGCACTACTGTACAACTGCTATCTCTATTATACTAGCCTAAAAGCTGACAATTACGCCTAAAATGTAAAATAGGCCTAAAAGCTAACACATTTTTAACCGACAATTGTGACGTCTACTGCTTTTAGGCCTAATTTTAACGAGCAGTTTTAATTTCGTAAGTAGCAGCTAACGGAGATATGGATGCTATAGTAAGCCTCAGTTACAGTGTTACAACGTAAGACGCAACGTTGCCTATATAGATCAGTGGTAGTAGGGAAGTGACGAAAGAAACGGTGTTGATGAAGCCAACAGCGACTCGTAGCAACTTGACGTTGCCATGGTAACATGATTTTAGGCCTAATTTTAAAAATGCAGTTTGAATTTCGTAAGTAGCAGTATTCATTCATGCAACAATGCGACGAGACTATTTTAAACGAAGCTAAAATCCATTTGTTTTTATTGAGTGTTACCTTAGGATTTTAATTCGACGATCAAATGTTATTATTAAAGTTACGTCGAAGAATTCTATTAGCTATAAGGAAGTAACGATGTTTTAATTTGCTATGTGATTTAGCCAACTTCTCGCACTGAATCTAACGTTGTAACAATGGTCGTCAATATCTGGTACCGTTGCGAAGTTGAAAAAAGCGACGGACGGACGGACGGACAAAGTCGTTGCGTTGCAATAGTCTTCTCAGCCGGTAAGGCTGTACAGAAGATTAAAAATGGGGGTTGGCAAAAAAAGCTATGTTACGCCAGGATAAAAACTGAACGGTTCGGCAACCACAACGGTGGGGGGGTTATACCTGCTGATGACTAAGAATCTCCATGGCCCAAGCTAACAACTAAACCGGGATAAAACTTAGAAGCAAGAGCTTACCCATTACAGCATTGAAGACTATCCTAGCACAAAAGGTATGTTTTTCACGTTAGCCGCAAATAAAGTTTTACTTCTGGGCGTTGTTTAGCAGTTGTATGACAGACAGGGCCTTCGAAAACCCCTAGCCAAACTCAACCAGTCTGGAGGCAGAGCGGAGTTTGCTCTTGGGCATTCTGTGTGTTAACGGTACCAAACTGCCGCCAGATGGATGAGTTCGGTTGAGTTTGGATTGGTAGTTATCGAAGGCGCCCACTAACAGCACACAACGACCGTGCACCAAGGCCACCCAAATTGTCAGCAATTTTCATGCCAATGTATATCACTGCTAACAGGCAAACGAGGACGGACGTAATACTACCTCCTGCTTCAGCACGAGTGGTAAAACATTTCAGTACGCGGGTACAGCTATTTTTACTATAAATATAGGGAAACTAGACATATAACGTCATATTTCCATATTTTTTACGGTTAAGAATGAGGGTTGGATTATGAAGTGTTGCTGGAAAATCTTGAATCTAGGCTCAGAGGCGTACGCACGAGGGGGGGGGGGGCACACGGGGCACGTCCCCCACCCCCCCCCCCCCAAAAAAAAAGGAAAGTCTGGCGCCACTTATGTCACAGACCAAACTTGTTTTTAATGAATTTTGTTTAATAAATGCCATTAAGTGCATCAAATTGTCATGTAGGCCCAAAATTTATATTCTCAGAATTCGAAAAAAAATGCCGCTGAGGAAGTTGAATAGTTGCTGCATTGCCCGGGCCCCCCCCTCCCTCCTCCTCCAAAAAAATAAAAGGTGCTGAAAATGCTGAAAGGTTGCTCCACGGGCCCCAAAAATGCTCTAAAATGTGTTAAATTTCTCTTGGCTCAAAGCGCTCCCGCAGACCCACTGTAGCTGGTTATTCAAAGTTTGTTTTAGTAGTTAACGATGGAAAGCCAAAGTCTCAACAGGAGTTAAATAAATACAAATGCAAACCTATGTACGTTGCCTTTAGGACTTATATGTCAGACTGCTTGAGCGGGGAATCGAACCCACGACCTTTGAAGCCAAAGGTCGAGGTCCTACCGCTGGGCCATACTGACACGTCCGAAAGGAAACGTCCATAGGTAAGCATTTAACACGAGCCTTTGGTTTCAAAGGTCGTGGGTTCGATTCCCCGCTCAAGCAGTCCGACATACAAGTCCAAAAGGCAACGTAAATAGGCATGCATCTGCATTTATTCGTTTTAGTAACAATGGGTGCCCCTTCATGTACTGTGCCCCCCCCCCCCTCCCACAAAAAATTCCCGCGTACGCCACTGTCCAGAGTAGATCTCAAATCTACTGTAAATCCATTCCACCAACCCTGCATTAAACCGGAACGCATTACACACTCCTGTCCTCCATGTCTAAACCGGCAAAAGCGAACGAAGTGTAAAGGACTTAGCGAACCAACTACTCATTGTAATTATACAAACACAACTTAACGCACACAAAGTGATAACTGCTTCATAAGCCCTATTTCAGCGGGCCAACCAATGCCTGAAATGAAACGAGGGACCTTCCCTCCAGACATACGGAGTGACACCGACCAAATGAAAGCAGCACGGCAATTAGGGAAAAAGTCCCAAAACAGTGATTAAAAGGTAAAAAGCCAACAAGGTTACACACGTATACACTTAAAAATGCCACTTTTCGAGACGGGTACGACTCTTTCTCAAGCAATACTTAGCACTATACCACACGCCATGGTTGTTTGCCGTGACGTCACCATGAGTTAGCCAATGACGAACGAGAACAACGGCTGTTTGGCCGTCCGATTGGACTAGCCCAGTCACGTGATATGAACGTCACAGCAAACAGCCATTGCGCATGGTTTAGGCTAAAGTCAAAACATATTTAAAAAAAAACACTGGGTGAGCCCACAAAGCATAACGAAAGCATAACATCTAGAACTACTTTTACGAGCGGAGTGGGGAAATGAGGCTTAATGGCGCGTCGACAGCCGGGTCATTAGCGTCAATCCCAGTCACAGTGCAGTGGTACGGGTTGCCACTGCGCCACGCATTACAAGGTGTTATACGAACCCCAAATCTAGATCTTGTCATAGATCTGTACCTCCTGAAAAAATAAAAAAAAAAACCGGACAGGAGATCAGGTTATCACCCAATTAACGCGCTGTGTCTTGCGGAAGAAGAAAACGAAGATGATCAAGATGATGACAGTCAACAAGCAGGTGTCGGACCATAAGTGGCCGTCGACACCAATGACAACCAGGAGGGATAACCGCCCTCAAAAGGAGCCAGTGAGTACGTTTGGTGTGACCAATGCGTAAATGGGCCAGCGCCACCCCTTCACGGCGACTGCAGCAACAACCAGAGAGCCATTCCTGAACAGCGCTTTTAATAGGCACGCAATTTATTTAACAGCAGACGGCAATTTAACAGCAGACGACACTTTTATACGACAACATGAAACAACATGCTGCGTCTAATAGTTTAAAGATTTCTGTTTGTCACGGTAAGGTGAGTCTCGATACAGTGTTGCATGAAGAAATATATCTACTCTTGAACCAAACTCTCCGTTAGCTGCTACTTACGAAATTAAAACGGCAGGTAAAAATTAGGCCTAGAAGTTAAAATTAGGCCTAAAAGCTAACACATTTTAAACCAACAATTGTGATGCAGTACGTAATAGATGTAAGCATCTCGACATTTTCATGGTAGCGGTATCAAGCTTTAGACCAGCGGCAGTATTGTGAACCTTTTGAATCTTCCTACTATTGTGAAAAACTATCGTACTGCTTATTGAGTTGCAGTTAAATGCCTTATTATTAATATTTTTAATCTAGGGAAGACACGTTGTGCAGCAAAAGCTGTAAACAATGTCAAAATTTTTGCGCGTTCCAGAAACACTGCGGGCCTCGAGAATCTTACAAGCAGCCCAGTAACCGAACAAGAATTTCCCCAAAATTTGAAAAACTGTAACTACCATTTAAAAAAAAAATAGTGTCTTGTAAGTTTTCCACAACCGTGGCATACAGCCATGGCTTTCTAAAGAGGGCAGACCCATAACGAAATCTTGGAGTGGGCCGCAGGGTCATTTTTCTGTTTTGATGCAGTTTTATATTAATTTAATAAGTTTTTTCCATCAATTTCGGCAATGTTTCCAAGTTTATTTACTTTGGAGGGGTCCCGCAACCCTCTTGATCCGTTTCTTGGATCCACTCTTGCCTTTGATGCAGTCATGCTGATTGATACATAGGCCGTTTGATCGGTAACCGGATGCTAGTATGCCCAATGCAGGCCATCTTTGTACTTTGTAGCACTACCGAAAGATGGCGTTGGCATCGAATCACGGAAAGTACGATAACAAGTGCTATTAAGCAGCCTTTTGATTAAATATGAGGCGGTTTTAGTAGAATTACGAACATAATTTGGTGGAGTAATACGTAGTAAAGGTGTACATCCTTTATTTACTAACTAGTTTTCCCCAATTCTTAAATTTTCCCACTGTAACCTGGTTACGTAAGATTCACGAACTCTGAGAAACAGTATTGGGTAATGCACCGTTTTAGTCTTCTGTACAGCCGTACCGGCTGAGAAGACTATTGCAACGACTTTGTCCGTCCGTCCGTCGCTTTTTTCAACTTGGCAACGTTACCAGCTATTGACGACCATTGTTTACAACGTTAGATTCAGTGTGAGAAGTTAGTAAATCACATGGCAAATTAAAACATCGTTACTTCTTTATAGCTAATAGAATTCTTCGAGGTAACTAAATTAAATAATAACATTTGATCGTCGAATTAAAATCCTAAGGTAACACTCAATAAAAACAAATGGATTTCAGCTTCGTTGAAAATAGTCTCGTTGCATTGTTGCATGAATGAATAGGCTTACCGTTGAACCAAATTCTCCTATATAGGCCTATATCTGCTACTTACGAAATTAAAACTGCATTTTTAAAATTAGGCCTAAAATGAAATTAGGCATAAAATCATGTTACCATGGCAACGTCAAGTTGCTACGAGTCGCTGTAGGCTTCATCATCAGCGTCTCTCGTCACTTCTCTACTACCACTGATCTATATACGCTACGTTGCGCGTTACTGTAAATGTGTGCCTGTAGGCGCACCGTGTTGCAAAAATTAATAGGCTTGCTATACAATCCGTATCTCCGTTAGCTGCTACTTACGAAATTAAAACTGCTGGTTAAAATTAGGCCTAAAAGCTGAGAATTACGCTTAAAATGTAAAATAGACCTAAAAGCTAGCACATTTTTAACCGACAATTGTGATGGCTACTGCTTTTAGATTAGTATAATAGAGATAGCTGTTGTAGTGCATGATAGAGGTGAGTGCCTCAACATTGGAAGTGGAGGAACCGTACAGAAGACCGGTGCGACTAGGCAGTCAGTGTAGCCGCTTGTTATTTTTAGTCGGTGGTGATGGACTTTAATGGGGGCTGTGCAAAGACGCTGCAAATAACTAAGCAGAAACCAAATGCTGTAGCAAACGAAGGCAATATGTATTGCGAGTTTAATTCCGGATTTCAACGTTGGAATTGTACCACCCCAGCAAGGTTACGCTGATGGCGTCATTTGTGAAATCTGCGAAGCCCGAAGTCCACATGACGTCAAATTGTAATGTGCCATTGTCACTCCAAAATTAATACTCATTGTTAGTTGAAATAATCCTATTTGATCAATTGTTGTAACAATACGTAGCTATGATTTGTCTGTACATAATGCTTGACATCAATTGTAACGGCTCGAGCTCGCTTGGTCTTCCGCTGGTTGCTCCCAACAATTAGGTATTAACCTAAAATTCGATTCCGCCACCAACTCTCCAACTCCCTGCATCCAAAGGTAATTTCGGCCCTATAATTATAGAATTTTTCCCAATTTCCCCAAACCCCGAACTTAAATTCAAACCAGACCAACCCTTTTGCTAGTTCAGCACTGCAACTCCGTAGCTACTTAGTTTAGCAGTCAACGTATGGAATAGCCCGAAACTAACTAATCCAAATTTTCCCAAGTTAGCCTAATGCCGTTCACATTCCATTTAAGGCCCTAAGCCAAGGTTAGTGTCGCCCTAGAACTTCAGGCGAGCCTGAGCACACGATCGCTCATATTTAACATTAAACTAACACCAAAACTGAACCACGACTACCAGCCTTGTTCCATCTGTTAAGGTTAATTTGGAATTCCCGCAACTCCTTGACAATCACTACGGCACATTTTCAAGCAAGTCCCTTAACTGTGGGGTTGACATTGGGGCAGCTCCCTCACGTACTAAAAACCCATACATATGATACGTAGCTTAGGCCTACTCGGAAAAAAAAAGCTAAAATAAGGAAAGCAGTACGTCGCACCAAAAGGCAAAGAGCCCAAGCTTAGCCGGGTCCAGATTTTAAGAAGCATTAAATTTAACAAATAGGGCAAATATAAATTGTTAAAAAACCATTAAAATAAATACTAAATATAAAATTGAAGTAAAGTTCTGTTCGCTCCGCCTACAATAGGCCCAAAGCCTGTTTCCTAGATATAGTGAATTTTCTTAACGTTCAACTCAACTCCACCACTTCCACTAACGTGAAATTGAGCCAATTAATTTTAAGTCCGGAAATGACGCGTGCATACCGCTACCCTGCACGTGCGTTAAGGCTCCTCCACATTTACCTCTCTCTTGCTCGCGTATACTATTCATTTTCACAATTTATATCCCAGTTAATGAACGAATCGAAATCGAGTTCATACAAAGATGAGTCAGCTATTGTTCCTAATCCGGCGGAAAATAACATTCTAAGCCTAATGGAGTACCAAAGGGTTGATTCAACTAGCTTTAGGTTTTAACATTTCCCTGTAGTCACGTATTGCAGTTAGCGGGGGAATAGTCATTTTCCAGGTTTCTGCGTTTCCCTGCTATCACTTTCTTTCCCCGAGCCCCAGCTAATTGGCTTTCGGTGTGGTCTACTCGCGGTTCGAGAGTTACGTGTAGGGGCGTGTCAGCCAATCAGCAGCGAGCATTATGAGGTCTTTAAGAGATGACATACGGCCGTTTTGACGTTGTTGGCCTCTCTGGTCTCTAATACCAATTCTGTTGAGTTTCAACCACGTACAGGTAGGGGGGGGGGGATGGGATGGTAGTTTGGAACAAAGGCCCTCCGGGGACGATGAGAATATGCGTCAGTTAGCAAATATCGACAATAGATGTCAATTTATTATGATCGGTATCAACTTTCAATATTCAACAGATTGCGTCCAGTCTCCCATGAGTGTTGTGCGTCTAGAATTACTAAAATGCCGTAACACAGATGCGTCATCGGAAGATGAAAGCCGGAAAATTAACACATTTGACTTTTAAAATATTGATTTAGTTGTTTTTTTGAAATAGTGATGTGGTGATTCACGATGCCAACGTGAGTTCTAACTTGAAATTCAATTTACGATAGTTTATTAAGACAGCGAATTCCAGAACTTTTCAAGGCTTGAGTAGAAGGGTTTTTAACGGCTTCTGAACATATTTCTTTAGTTTTTTGTTTTTTTTTTAATAACAGTGAAACGGTGATGCACGATTCCTACATAAATCAAGAGAAAATAAAACTGCAGTTAAGATGCTAAAATAACAGGGTTCGTACAAAATTTTTGGGTTGAATTTCCCTGACTTTTAGAGGTTTTCCCTGACCAGATTTTGCACATTTCCCTGTTCTTTGGCGCCATAATTTAACTAATAAACTTAAAATCGGCTTAGTATCTGCATCAGCAATTATTTTTAATGATTATAGGGCTAACGTTCTCAAAATTTTCCCTGACTGTTTTTTTTTACCTACGATCCTTTTCCCTGACATTGCCAGATTTTCCAGATCCCGTACGAACCCTGAATAAACAAACTCCGTCGTAGCATCTGAAGGACTGCAATGAAGACCTGGGTATTAAAACATAAACAGCACTTGAAGAACCTCACAAAGTAAAATTCGGTGAGTTCACAAATATACATTATAAAACTTGACGTTTCGGCTCATCCACTATAAAACTTGACGTTTC
>JAHWFP010122197.1:0-10253 GCA_023313725.1 Lithobius niger
AGCATCAACCCTGGCCCATGAGGTACGCATTATTATAAAATGTACCATATTGGCTATGGGGAGAACCGAGATCAGTAAGCGGCCAGAACATTACGTCTACGGACTGCCGGCGACACGGCAACTGCTGCAGGGTTTACATTCGAAAGGGTTGCATTTAGTCCTTTACAAGTTTAGGCACCAAAGGTGACATAATTTAGGCAGTAAAAAAATCTGTTATTGGAATAACTTTCAAACACACTACATTCGTCAATAAAATCTTCACTACCAATTTCGCTCATTTTCAAAAAGACCCTTCTTAGTCTTGCAAACTTTCGACATAACTTCGTCTGTCTCTTCATGCTCTCTTAAAGTCTGAGCCGAACTCTGGTTACATCTTCTACTATTTTGACTTCGATGTTGTTCTTTACCCCATCAATCTTGAGGAGATTGTATCGATCTGCAACACTAGTTGACCCTTGCGACGTTTCGCTCTGCGATACCACAATCACATCTTAGTCTTGTGTTTGGCATTCTTCAGTCATCAATGACCAGGGAATGACTTGCTCTATGTCCTCTGACCCATTAAGTTCCAGAACTACCCCCACTATCCCTTCTCGGAATGTGCCTCCCTAATACATCTAAAAACGTCGTTATGGAACATTATACTGTGAAACGCCAAATTCAACAAAACGTAAAAACGAATTTAACTTCAGTTCGCTCACTTTCACTTCGCCGAGACCACCTAATCTTGCTAATTTTCGACGATCACTGCCGTCTTCTTCAGGCTTTAGGATTTTCCGGACTTTTTCTTACATTTTCTTCAACCTGGACATTTAGTGGATTCAAATTTGAGCGGCGTTGCAGCCTCCCGTATTCGCAGGGCTGCACCACTGATTTTTCCGATCGTTCTTGCAAGGCCCACTGATCATCAAGGCAACTGCGGAGGCTTTTGTTGGTTAGGTGTAAAACTCTTGGAAAGGCTGGGCCTTGAATGTTCATAAGGTCCATCCCTTTCTGCTCATGATGTCGTATGGCCAAGGATTCTAAGCATCTGAGGTGTGCGTCTCTCCTGGAGTTTGACTCAATTAGAGTGTTGGTATTTTTCCAATCAATCTTGTGCTTCGTTTTCTTGCAGTGGACTGCGATGCCGTTATCATCTTTATCATTACGGACGTTAGCCATGTGTTGTGCCACTCGGACTTGAGATTCTGCAGAACTTGGCTCAACCACCTGTTGTGTATCCTTGACGTGGTCTGTCACAGTTTCCTGCTTGATGCCTTCATCAATCGTACCAAATGCCATTCTAAGACTCTTCAAACTCTTGGAATCCCCATCATCCCCTCGAGTCAACACTATTCCACGGTCAATTTCCACCTGCACCTTATTCTCGAGAATCACACAACATTCTTCAAATTTCTTGGAAGTAGGACTGGTCACTCCAATTGACACCCCATTGTCCCCCACTATTGACTCGGGTGGGGGTTTGTCGATTGCCTCAATTTGAACTTCCTTTTTCTGTCATCTGATGGGTCTTCTGGTACTCGATACCGTACTGACTTAGCATACACCATCCTATTAAACGAGTCGTCTTCCAGACACGTGTTGTTGCCATTCTTCTTAATAGACTTCTTAACCTGGCACTGCCTAGCGTAGTGACTCTCTTGCTTACAGGAATAACACTTCTTAGGTACCGGCTTCCTGTGTTTCTCTCAATGCTTGCTGACAGACCTTTTCTTTGTCCCATTAACAAACCGCTTGTTACTGCCTCCCTCTTCCTCGCACCTCTTATGACGGATACTGTGTCCCAATAGAACTTCATCTATTTCGTGGGTTGTCTCATTGTCATCTTCAAGAGAACTTGTGCCTGAGGGTCCTAGGCTGTAGCTGGTTGGACTGCTTCGCACTCTACACAGCATCACTAGTGCAACAAACTCGTCTGTCATCCTTGGGCGTCCTTGTTGCTCGGCCACTCTTCCTAGGTCTTTTATTCTTCTTAAATAGTCGCTAATGCTTTCTCCTTCCTTTATCCTTCAGCGCCTCAGGTCTTTAAAACCAGTAAGTTTCTTCAACTTTTCCTTTTCGAGGTATTTGTCAACTAAAGCGTCCAGACCTCCTTCGGGTTATTAACTTCCGCAAATTCGTTTTGCAAATGCTGTGAAACTGTTAGCA
Source organism: Lithobius niger (assembly GCA_023313725.1). Taxonomy (NCBI): domain Eukaryota; kingdom Metazoa; phylum Arthropoda; class Chilopoda; order Lithobiomorpha; family Lithobiidae; genus Lithobius; species Lithobius niger. Next base: position 2,149 of record JAHWFP010122197.1, read on the forward strand.
GCAACGTTAATAAACATCTTCCCGATTTTTCTACAACTTTACTAAGCAGTGGGTCCCTATCACTCGATCTGGCAACAGTTCCCTCCACGTACTGCCATAGATTTCTCTGCTTTAATAATCACTGAAGTTGACCAACCCTTATAATTGCCGTCATTCAGTCTTACGCCGAAAACGTGACTATTTGTCTCTTCGTTTATCGCCACGATCGGCATCATGTTTGTCTCTCACTTGAGCACACTTTCGTCACATCGATAATTTGCTCACGTGCGGAAAAAATCTCAACTCTTTTCTTGGTAAAAATCCTAGTGATTCCAGAATAAAACTTATCCACCGTGTATGTTGCTGAATTCTTGATTGCGATTTTAAATCTGTATTTGTTTTGTGCCGCTACAGTGGCTCACAAGCCCACGAACGCTAGTCTAGGACCCTCAGGTACAAGTTCTCTTGAAGATGACGAGACGACCCACGAAACCGACAAAGTTTTATTGGGACACAGTAACCGTCATAAGTGCGAGGAAGAGAGAGGCAGCAGCAAGCATTTTGCAATTGGGACGAAGAAAAGGTCTTTCGGAAAACATCGAGAGAAAGGCAGGATGCCGGTACTTAAAAAGTCCAAAATACCAGTTAGGGCTGGTTGATTTTGGTTTCTATTGCCCTTATGAAAACATACATTACCCAATATTTACCATTCCCTTTCTCTAAGTGCTGTGTGATCTAGAGATTGAAGTTCTATGTCTATCGGTAGCACTGCGCAAGTGCGCATGCGCATTGCGCAGCCTCCAGTATATAAACGTAGACGAAGGTCCCTGCTTCATCTTTCGTTCCTTCTAAGTGCCCCAGTGGCAACACATAAGGGAGGGGGTGGGATATTGGGTAATGTACGTTTTCATAAGGGCAATAGAAACCAAAATCAACTAGCCCTACCTAGTATTTTGGACTTATGCCATGAAAACATCATTACCCAATATTCAGCAGTCCACATTCCACAGGGGAAATTAAAGAATCCGCTTTGCGGGAACAAAAGGGCCAATGCGGTAAAGGCCGTCCGCCTGCACCGACACATCTGGGAGGTAGTGCGACGTAAAGATACATTATATCCGTGATGGGGCTGTTCCTGTAGTGAGCCCATGAAGTGGATATTTTTCGTAGCTCATTTGCTGTGACTGATATCCTGGTCAGCACAGTCAATATCCAGGGCTTTGTAGGCGTCAACAATGACGGACTTGATCTACGTTGCAATCATGTGAGGAGGAAGAGTTGAGATCGACCCCTTTTGATTTCTGTAGGTAGTAACGAATGGCACGGACGGTACAAAGGGACCTTTCTGGCTTATCGGCCGTTAATGGCGTAAGAGCGGGGATGGTGAATGGATTGGTCCGTTCGTTCGGTTTCTGCGTCTTGGCTCTACAGGAGGCCCGAAGAGTCAAGGTGACCGCGGAGCAATCCGTATGAAAGAGGCAGTCCGTAGTCGTAGCGGACAGAGCTTGGACATCACTGAATCGGAGGCATGAAGCCAAAGCGATTAAAAACACTGTCTTCCTGGTAAGGTGGCTGATACGACAGGTGGACAGTGGTTCGCAAGGTGGTCCGAGTAAGGCACTGAGGACTATTGAAAGATCCCAGCATGGAAAGAGGTGTCGTGTTACCGGACGTTCCAACTCAAATGTTCGCAAGAGAGCTGAAATGCGGAAGTCATCAAGAACAGAGGGGTGGTCGGCTGCCCGGAAGACAGTGTTGAGGGCGGTTTGATATACGAGATTGGTGGATCCTCGTAATCCTTCTTTGAAGAGATCGTTGAGGAAGAGTAGCAGCTGGGCTAAGGGGGTTAACTGGATCGACCGGCCGCTGCAGACACCAACGAAACCATCGTTTCCAATGGTTGTCATAGATTTTTTTGGTAGAGGATCGTACCACCTTTGAGGCGATGCGAGAGGCCTGCTCATGAGGAACTCTTGATGCGTCCAAGAGTCGAACGATAGCAGCCACGCGTGTAACTGGAGTGACTGCGGTTTCCGGCGGAGTATCCACCCGTGGGTCTGTGATAGCAGGTCCAGGGTGACCAGGAGACGATGAGGGGTATCCGTAAGAAGACCGAGGAGCAGGGGGAACCAAGATGTTGCTGGTCAGTCTGGGGCTACCAGGATGAAGAGTCCGGGAGTCTGTGAGATCTTGCGTAGAACCAGAGAGTAATTTCGGAGGAGGGAAGAGGTAATCGAACAGGAGACTCCAATCCAGTGCCAAGGCGTCCACAGCCCACGCTCGGTTGTCTGGGAGTGGGATGACAAAAGTGGGGAAGTTTGGCATTGAACCTCGTAGCGAAGAGGTCGAGGTATGGGCGACCCCAGAGGAGGACCACTCCCCGGCAGGTGAACGGCATCGTGAGAGAAAGTTCACGATGGCATTGTGGTCGCCAGGAATGTGGAGAGGTAGCAGAGTGATCTTCTGATTGATGCAAAGGGTGAAGATGTTGGATGCGATGGAACGCAGCAAGAGGGAGTGCGTGCCTCCCCGTTTAGCAGGTAGGCTACCACTGTCGTGTTGTCTATGTGGCTTTGAACTACCTTGTTCTTGAGGTGGTTTTGAAAGTGTCGGAGTCCGAGATATACCGCTCGAAGTTTGAGGTAGTTGATGTGTGCGGTGGGGGAGTTTGACTGGAGTAGGTGAGGTTGCCGAGGTGGACACCCCACCCGTCGAGTGATGCATCCGAGAAGAGGAAGACGTCGGGGGCTGGTTCGTGTAGAGGAACTGAATGAGCTAAGAATTGAGGGTTCAACCATTGTAGTAAGAAGTTTGTGGGAAAGGTGTCCAGGCGGAGTCGTGGTAAGGCGTCCGCTGGTGCCCGTGGGAGGCAAGCTTGGTTGCGAAAAAGATGAAATGGTCTGACTAGCCATTTCCCGTATGGCATGAGGAGGGATACGGAATCTAACGATCCGACGAGCGAGTCGAGTTGATGACAAGTGAAGAATGGAGTCCGTAGGAACTGTCAAACCTAGTGAAGGATGGTTTGGATCCTGTGTGGTAAGGCATGACCGTTGCTTCTTAGAGGATGAAGAAAACTTCGAAAAAAATGAAGTGTTGGGAAGGAGTAAGTCGTGACTTGGAAAAATGTACGCCAAAACCGAGGCGGTGCAGAAACTGAAGTGTGGTGTCCTTGTGTAGGACGAGTTGGACAGGGTCTTAGTGAGGTATGATCCAGTCTAAAAAGGCGTCAGCGCGGATGCCGTGTTCAAGGAAATGAACAAGGACAGTCTTTAGAACCAGTGTGAAGATTCTGGGTGCGGCATTGAGACCAAACGGAAGGCAGGTGAACTTGTAGACGGTCCCATTGGTTATGAAGCGAAAGAGATGCCGTACGTATTCGTGAAGCGGAATATGGAGGTAGGCATCCGCTAAGTCTATAGAGATCGTTCAGACTCCTGGGAACAGCGCGTGACGGACGGAATCCACTGTGGACATCTGGAAGTGGGGATTCCGTATACACCCGTTTAATGGTTGAAGGTCAGGAGTAAATTACCCGTTTTCTTGGGACAAAGAAAAATCGAAGTGTAGAAACCGAGCTTGTTTGGTTCCAGGACTAATTGGATTGCTTGTTTGGCGAGGAGCACAGTAATTTAGTCTGCAAGGAGGGAATCCATTATGGTGCTTGTGGAGAAGGGCAGTCTCTGAAGTGGAGGAGGTCGCAGAAAGGAGGGCCGGCAATGATGGCTGGGTCATCTGTGAAGTCTTGACAAGCCGGTAGGAAAAAGCAGAGGAGTCCGCCAACCGGCATTGACAAGAGTTAGCTGTCAGCGTGAAGATCTTGATTGTTGTCGGGGTTTGGGGGGGATTGGCGTCCACGTTGGTCTGGTGTAGCACTGCGTCCGAAGGATCGTCCACGTCGGTCTGGTGAAGCACTGCGTCCGAAGGATCGTCCACGGCCGCGTCCCTTGTTCTGAAAGGGCGACCAGGTATGACCTGGTGGAGATACAAGAGGCCAGGTGTCCGTACGTGGAGTTGGATACCAATCGTCTTTGGATCCGACGGAACCGCAGTCCCGGAGGAACGCTGATGCCGCTGTATCCTCTTGACTTAAACGCCTTCGGTTTGCGTGTAATGTCAAGATGGGGAGCAATCTTAGGAATGAGTCCTCGGAAAAGGGTGTCGGTTTCGTGGATGGGCCAATTGCGGAGGACGTGCCGAGTGGAATCATGAAGGTTCGGGGTAGTGTTGGGAGCGAAGTCACATAGCTGAAGAGTGGAATTGAAGTGTGCTCGGGTGAATCAATTCGAGTGGAAGGTATCGAAGCAGGCCTTCTGGAAGACTTGCCTGATGAGGGCAGCTAATTGACGAGTTTCTTCTGGTGAGGGATCCACAGACAGTCGTTCATATAATGCGTTGGCGGCAGTGTTGAGAATGTCTGCTTGAGAGGCTGCTCGGAGACCGAGTCGAATAAGGCGGTCACTGTTGCGGAGGACCGAAACAGACCGGTGCTCGTGTCGGTAAGTACAAAGATGTGCCAAAGTCCATACGGGCGTCCAGAGGTAAGAATTCTGACTGCGGAAATGTGTCGAAATTCCTCGGATTAGCGGCTCCATCATCTGTAGGGCGAAAAAAGAAGGATTTCCGGCCGGCACAAAGTGTTGGCGAGGTGGTGTTCCTTGTCGAGTGTTTCCACTGCGTTGAGCAGGTCAGGTAGCGGAATTTCCGAAGGGTCGGGATCCACTGGATGGTCTCGAGGTAACTGGGAGGATTCCGAGGCTTCGGACGGAAAGCGTACTGGCTGCCGGAGACTGAATCGGAGGCGTCCGAAGGGCAGTGATAAGGTGGTGAAGCTTCATGATGGCTTGTAGAAGCCAGAACTCCAGAGGGTTCTGTAGCTGCCGGCGAAGAAGGGCGGACTTTCTTTGCTGCAGACTGGACCCAGGTGTCCGTGAATCGGGGAGGCCGAGGAGAAGAGACTGGTCGTTAGCTATTGAAGGGCCGGAGAGTGGTATCCATGAGGGCGTGAACACGTTCCTTGGAAAGAGATTGAGAGTCTGCAGCCGGTAGAGACTGAGACGAGACCGAATGTCGGGAGGACCGAGAAAACAGGTCAATCGGTTCATCCTGGGGGGAGGACACTTCTTCTTGGAGCGTAGAGCTTTCATTTGCAGCTTGAGGCGCGAGTATAGCTCTTCGGCCAGGAGGAAGTGAGCCTGCAATGAGAGGTGGTCCGTGCTCCTGCTGACCGCATTGCAAAGGAGTGGCCGAGGAGGTGTTGACAATAGATTCCGTTGCTAGCGGTCGCTCGGAGGCGGAGGGATCGCAAGCAAGAATTTCCGCAGATGGAGTTCGAGTGGAAGATGGGACTGCAGATAAGAACAGGTGGGTCGGCCTGACCGGCGACTGGGGTTAAAAGCCCAGCATGTGGCCGAGCTTCCCGAGGAGTTGCCTTAGCTCGGGGCATGGCATCCGAAGGTTGTTGAGCGCAGTTGGGGCGACTGATCAGGTCGAAGGCTTAGAGAAAGAAAGATGAAGCAGGTACCTTCGTCTGCATTTATATACTGGAGGCTGCGCATGCGCAGTGGGTAGCGGCGCCAATAGACATAGAACTTCAATCTGTAGATCACACAACACTAAGAGAAAGGGAATGCTAAATATTGGGTAATGGATGTTTTCATGGCATATAGAAAGAAGTGTTTTTCCTGTTACAAGAGGGTCACTACGCTAGGCAGTGCCAGGATAAGAAGTCTATTAAGGAGAATAGCAAAAAGATTAAGTCTATTGAGAAGAGTAGCAACAACACGTCTCTGGAAGACGACTCATCTAATAGAATGGTGTACGCCAAGACAGTACCAGAATAGGTGGTGGAAGACCCATTAGATGACAGAAAATGGAAGTTCAAATGGAGGCAAGCAGTGTTGAAGCGTGCTGGTACACAAACATTTTTAAAAATGGGTGTGAGAGGCAATCGACAAATCACACCAGAGTCAGTAGAGAGGGACAGCGGAGTGTCAATTGGAGTGACCAGTCCTACTTCCAAGACCTTTGAAGAATATAGTGTGAATTCTCGAGAATAAGGTGCAGGCGGTAATTGGCCGTGGAAGAGTATTGACTCGAGGGGATGATGGGAACACCAGGAGCTTGAAGAGTCTTAGAGATGGCATTTGGTACGATTTCTGAAGGCATCACAGAGAAAACCATGTCTGATCACATCAAGGAAGCGCAACAGATAGTTGAGCCTAGTTCCGAGGAATCTCAAGTCCGAGAAGGGACAGTGGCGGTAGATCCTGAACTAACGAGACATAACTCTGAGCGAGTCATTCCCATGACAGAAGAAAGTCAGGTATTGATGTCTGAAGAAGGACAAACAAAAGACGAAAATGCGATTGTGATGTCGCAGAGTGAAGTGTCACCAGGGTCGACAAGAATCACATAGTGGTACGATCACCTCAAGATTGACTCGGCGAAGAGCAGAGAGGAAGAATGGGTACAGCATCCTGATCAAGGGGCAAACATGGCTCGCTGGATGGATGCCTTGCTTGAAGTGAGAGCGCACATGACACAGCAGGACGAGGATTTTTACCAAGAAGTCAAGGGAGGAGTGGCTGACACCCACACGTCAAGGACGTTGGTCGGCAAAGCAAAGTGGCAAGTCTGTCTGAAGAGGGAGGCAGCCTACCCAAAGTGGTAAAGAGCCCACTCGTGTTTTTCAAGCCTGAACAGGAGTGGGGGTTATGTTAGGAAAAAAGGGCGTAAAGATTTGTTCGTGCTCAGGCTTGGAAGAATGGCAAGACTGGACAGCCACGTGCTACATGTTAGCTTAGGTAGGCTACGTGATAGGGGAAGGACAATTAAGCCATGGCCTAGCAACCAAATGCCAGCAATGAGACGGCCGTAAAAACGCTTCGCTTCTAATGAGCCCGCCGCCGGAAGATCGACGTCATCGCAGCATGCAAGAAAGTTGATCCTACCGACAACTATGCTGAAGTAAATACACATCGCCCATAATGTACGCTATTTACCCAACACATGATGTTGTATGGCAATTGACGCCAGATATCGGCAGTGACTGTCCCTTGAAGAGTTGGCATAAACAAGCATTTTTGTCTGCTCCCATCCAATTTCGTTTTGTTTCCAAGTAATGGAGCGCAATACCATTATCCTCAGTTTCTTTCAGTTTTTCCCATGTGCTGTCCAATCCTCGTCCGCACTCCCTTCCGTGTCTCACCAATATACACTGCTTTGCATCCATTACATTGAACACAATACACTGCTTCCCTGTCTTTTTCACATTACCCATAGCTAATTAATCTTCCACGTGGCCTCTTTCGTTTTTCTTTTTCCATTCATCCCAATAATTCTGGATTTTAAACCTTTAACATTACATAGGTACGTTGTAAAACCTTTCTATTTTAGCACTTCACTAAGACCAACTCTAGGTAGCTTTCTCGTCACTACACTCTCGTCGCGTTTTCATTGGAACTTTTTTCAAGAGCTTATTCAACATCCCGATAGGGTACCCAAGCAATAGACATCTACCTTTTGCATTTTGGAGGTGCGTTCCAACAGATCCTGGTCACTGGAGTTTCGAAAGAGTCTGGTGAATTCACAAGAATATTTTTTGACGAACTAGAAATCACAAATTTGCTACTTAAAATTATAAAAAATTGCAAAAAAAAGTAAGAAATTGCCTATTTTATCTTCTTCCGAATTGTAAATGTAAAACGAGAAAAGAACAGGTCCCAGTACTGATCCTTCGACTTGTCAATTCAGATCCAGTTCTCGCTAAATCTTATCCAGCAGTCACAATCCGAAAAAAGTCTCCACAAAACACAAATAAAAACAACATACTGTAACACATTTTTGGACTTTTTAAAATGCCTGCATAGTGTGGACCTTGATCACTTACATTTGACAAAAACAAAACTAAAAATCCTCGTTTTGTAGTTTAAAGCTGTTATGTATTAAAGTTTAACACAAAAATTCCCATCGTCGGAGATTTCATTTTTTTTTTTTTTAGAATTTAAGACAATGAGGGACCGGGTGTCTTCCCATGCGATACTGTGTCCAGTGTTCGTGTGGTGTAGTGTGATGCCCTTTTCTTCCTTTTCGCTTCTTGTGTATGCCGTATGTACTTTTTTCCT
>JAHWFP010122253.1:0-10286 GCA_023313725.1 Lithobius niger
TTTTATACCCCACGAGGCCCACAGACTACAACATAAATTTGCTATGAAACAAGGTCCATTGTCTGACAGGATACGATCGAACCGGCCCTAGCAGAGCACGACCTCCTTCACACATTCGGCAACTTGTTTAGCTTTAGCCGTCCTGAGAGCAAAAAGTTCAGGCCAGGAACTGAACTCATCCAGGACTAAGAGGATCCACCGTCGACCTCTCTTGGTTACCGGCAAGGGCCCAAGAAGATCCACGGACACCCTCTTCCAGGGGGCACTATAAGGGTCCATAGTGGTCAGGAGTCCAGCAGGTTTTGACGTGTCAGTTTTGCAAGTCTGACACTTCTCACAGCTGCATACGAACTCTACTATGTCCTTCCTCATGCCAATCCACCCCACCAGTTCCTGCATCCTTTTCAAAGTTTAAAAAAAACTCCAAAATGGCCTCCCAGTAGTGAGCTGTGAACTGCAGCAATCGCGTTGTGCCGTAGCGACACTGGTAAACGTGTATTACCTTCAACTACGTCACGAACGTTACGTGGAACATAAGTTTTGCACAAGATCCCATCACGCAAGCAGGGCCTACCCGGGGTAAGGATGCCTCCGTCCACATCTGAAGCGCTTTCAGATACATTGCCTAGCCTAGCAATATGGCACGATGACCACTTGTCACCAACCGCACGGATTTGTTCCAAGCTTGGAAATTCGTTGGGATTCTCTGTTACTTTTACACGTTCCATCTTACAATCTACCATCAGTATGGGGGTTTTTACTTCATCTTCGTACATTCTAGAGATTGCATCTGCCACCTGGTTTTGAGACCCCATCTTGTAACGGATCTCAAAGTCCATTCCTTGAAGTTCAAGGATCCATCTTGCTAGTTTCCCTGAAGGTTGTTTTAAGGACTTCAAGAACGACAACACACTGTGATCTGTCTCAATTAAAAATGGAGCATTCTCAGTGTAAGGCCTAAACTTGCGTACGGCAAACATTACGCTTGCCATTTCCAATTCAGAAACACAGTGTTTTTTTTCAGCATCCGACAGTTTCCTTCCTGTGAACGCTACAGGTACGAGCCCACGTCCTTCGACGTGTTGAGAGAGCACTGCTCCAAATCCGGAAATCGACGCGGCCGACGAAATTTCGAACTGTTTATCCAGATCTGGTAATCCCAAAACACAGCCTGACAAGCTGTCTTTTAGTTGCTGTACTGCTTCTGAGTGTGTTTTGTTCCACTCCTAGACTGCACTTCCCTTCAGTAACTTTTAAAGACTTGCTGCCTTCATGTAGAAATCCCTGATGAATGCCCTATAAAAGCCCATCAGCCCGAGAAATCGGCGGAGCGACTTTGCGTTACAAGGATGTGGGTAATCCTGGATTACGAATACCTTTTCTGGTAGTGGTGACAACTCATTTGGTCTTATGAGATGCCCTAAATACGAGATTTCCTTTGCACAAAAGTGTACTTTTCAGATTTATTGTGAGGCCTGCCCTTCCTAGCCTACCCAGTACAATCTGCTATGTGGTCTAGATGGCTCTGGTAATCCTGGCTATAGATTACTAGGTCGTCAACATAGACCATAGCATGGGTATACATAGCATCCCCCAAAGGTATGTCCATCAAGCGTGCAAAGGATGCTGGTCCATTGCAGAGCCCATATGGCATTTTTTTGAACTGCCATGGCCCCATGTGACAACGAATACAGGTATACTTCTTGCTTTCAGTTTCCATTCCTATCTGCAAGTAGCCTGATTTCATGTCCAGAACTGTAAACCATTTTGCTTTACCAAGCATGGAAAATACCTGGCTAGCATTGCTGGTTGGCTGCGAGTCTTTTACCGTCTTACCGTTCAAAATTCTGTAGTCAAGGCAAAATCTTTTAGCCCCCTCCTCACCCTTTTTAGGGGCAAGGCAAGGTACAGCTCCCCAAGGGGACACAGATCGTTCTGTTACATCTTCCCTGATCCACTCAAGTATCTGGGCTTCAATAATAGCTTGTCTCCTTATTTACTGGTCTATGAGGTAGCCTTACTGGTCTGGTACCAGGTTCCACCTCAATCCTGTGTTGGTAGAGATGAGTGCTGCCTCGTTTTGATGTTAACACATGTTTAAATTTGTGTAAACACTTCCTAAGCTGCTTTCGTTGTGCATTTGAGCAATGAGCTTGTTGGATTTTTTTCTTCCAATAAAGCATCATCTTTTGCACGTTTCTCTTGGTCTACCTCCACTTCCAATTGCTTAAGCTGTTCAATTTTCGTTTGGTCAGCCTTTGCAAAAGGAATTTTCTCTTGTTCCTCTGTTCCTACACGCCAGCCACCATTTTGTACACAGCGACCTAAGAAATCTCATCCTAGAATCATGCTGTCTGCTGCGTTTTCTAGAACTAAGAAAGTCTGCTGCGCAGAATAGCCACCAGGCCAACGTACTGTTGCTCTACAGTAACCACTACCTTGGATATTACCGGCCGCCAAAATAAAGGTTACACAGCAATCCCTGCGCCACTTTACGCCCTTTACCTGCAAAGTTCGTGCAGTAGCACCGGAAATGATACTTGAACTGGCACCCGTGTCGATCAGTGCTAAAAAAGGTTCCCCTGCCACTTTAATGTTAATTAAAGGTTGCATTCGCTGATTTAGTCTCTTCTTCAACACCTTTTAACAGTCGCACATTTGGTGCAAAGACACGTTTTAATCTGCCTTCCCACAATCCAGCCCTAGCTCTCCAATCAGCGCTTTTCCGGTCGTAACACGGTTTAATCACGTTAACAACCTTCTTCTGCGTTTTTATAGCTTTTTAGGGCACATATTGGATCTGTGCCCCTGTTCTTGGCATTGGCACGTCCAGTAACTCCCCTCAAAAGTTTTTTTCTGCCTTCTCTCCTTTTTTGGTTGTTTTGGCTCTTGTTTCCCTTGCAACACCAGCTTTCAGTACATTTGCTGCTTTTGGTGCAGCTCGTGGTGCCCTGAGTCTGATACTTGCCGGTTCGGTACCCCCTCGGGTCGAGTGCGGCAAAAGACACAGGTTCAACCTTGTGTGGAAACGATGGTGTAGTCCCCGGGCTGGCCGTCTGACCTGCGCGAAGCACCGCCTCGTTTCTTGAAGGTTGGTTTTGTAATGGTATTCTGTGCTGCGGCATGATTGGAGAGGATACCTGGACTCCAAACATCAAAAACCTCGAAAAAAAACTTTTTTTTTTTGACGCCCCCCCCCCCCCCCCCGGCCAAAATCCGCCGACTCTGGTCAAAGATTTCGACGTGAAGCTGTCATCCGAATCGGCCAAACATAGAAGCTCTTAATAGCCACATATTTGAACTTCATTCCTGTGAAAACAGAACATTAAATTTCCTTCTGGTTTGTCTACAGCATCACTAACAAAAAGTCACCAAACTGGGCCGTAGCGCCGGCCGCCATACCTTCAAAAACCATGTACAAATGTAATTACTTCCTTTTATTTCAATACAGGCATAAAGCCGAAATATACTAGCTTAGTTGTGTTTTAGGAGAAGCTTCCTTTAAGGTACTTAACCTTACATATATGTTTGATACAGACTTAGTACGATATTTTTTATTCTATTTGTTGTGCACCAAATGTCATGAAAAATGTCCGACTTTTCTCTATCGCCATTCTCTGCTGAGACAAAACTCCACTTATAATTTTCATATAGCCTTTTACTGAGCTAGTTTGTTTAACCTTTTGAGTTTAATCTTTTGCCCCCGGATCACTACCTTTGCTTAGCCTTCCATCAGCAACGATTCAAACAACACGTGAATTGTAATTGTTGTAAATAGTAAGTTGTTGACTCGACCGTGACACCAACAATCCGAATGCAAAGCAAACGATCTGTTTATTCAATAATAAAAAAGTTGCTAAAGTCAAACTGTGCATTACACTCGTCTCCCCCCTCCCTTCCTTCAATAGTTGCGATACCTAATATCGTAATTTTAATTTCTTTGTTGCCAAAACATCTTAACCTGATAATTTAGCATTACATTCCTCGAATGTGATGTTCCCCTGGAGGTTTCTTCCGGTGCGCAGCCGCCTGCTTGCATGTCCCCTACCGCGCATGCGCGCGGCAGTCCTCCCTTATAAAAGCGACAGCGTGCACGCTATCGGCATTCATTTTCCTCCAGAGGTGTTTTCACGCCACCTCGCGCCGCTGTTCCCCAGCTTTCGCAAGGAAAATTGGATTCTGTCCGATGATGGCCGCCGCCTCCGAAGCTCCCTCTTCGCCCGCCGCCCACTCTCATGCTCTTCTTCGTCCGCAAGCTACCGGCTTCTCCCTCGGCAACCGCTGGATCTCCGCCCTCGATCTCGCCGCCGTCGGCCCGATCCCTGTGGCCTCCTTCACCGAAGCTCCTTCTGCAAGCGCTAACGTATTCTCGGACTCTCCCTTACAACTCGGCCAACGCACCCCGCCGGCCGAACGCATGGACCTAACGGCTCTACTAGAGGATTTTCTACGGGCGAAGGACGTCTACCGTGAAGCCAAGAAATCCCTCCAGCGGGCTACGGCCACTCTTTCCCCAGCTCGCAACTCTCCCTTGGACCTGCCGTCCAACTCTTCCCGAATTGGTCGAAGTGTCTCCCGCAGCGAAGTCTGGCACATCGTCCAGGAAACGGTCCGTGTGATGCAAGACAATCCCATGCCGCCTCCCTCCTGCACGTCGTCTACCAGACACGCCCGCGCGCAAGCATGGATCACTTCCGCCTCCAGCCGTGACTCGGCCAAGCGCGGCTTGACGCCGCCCGCCGGCAGCTAGAAGAGACACAAGTCATCTTCTCCCTCTCGTCCGCAAGCTCCCTATTCTGCCGTCCCCTCGGCAACTACCGTAGCTGCGCAGCCAACCATCCCTCCCTCGTCCGGCAAGAAGATCCACTTCCCAGACGACGCCGCCGAGGACCACGTCTTCCCACTAGCTGCGCTTCTCAGACGGTCGAAGAGACCATTCCCGACTGCTTTCTCTTCAAGCCCTCACAATCATCCGACGTTCCGGCTGTCAACCGTGGGCTGAAAACTGGCTTCGGCTTTGCCCTCAGAGACAGAGACAACAAACCCCGCAACCTCCTCGGGCAATCCACCACGCTGCTAACCTGCCTCCTCCGCAGTGAAGGCTCCCTACTCGGCAAGGGCGATCCTCTCGTCCTCGACAAGGAACCACCTCCACCCTGTCCAGGCCGTGAAAGCAGTTTCTTTCGTCCGTTAGGCGACGGCGCCACAAACCCGAACAACTGCGCAACCTACCCGGAATGTGAATTCTTGTGCAGTGAAGTGAAGATGGATTTCGGCACCGCTCTTTCCATCCCGAAGAAAGCTGACATCCCAACTTTCGTCCTGTATGAGAACGTCAAATGTCTCCAGCTAAGCCTACGTGCCGCTTCCCAAGCCGACGTCCTCAACACTGCGGTGAACGCCCTATGCGAAAAATTATCCTCGGACGCAAGCCCCGAAGAAATACGCAATCTTTCGTCCCTGGTAATGCAGCTTTTTCAGAAGGCGAGCTTCGCCACGTATCACTCCATCAACTGGGCTACGCGAGCCCTCTTCAACAACACTCTTCTCCTCCGGGACATTGCTCTTTCGTCCGCAAACAACCTCAACGTCTCCACGATGCACCGGCTCCGCAACCAGCCCATCCACGAGTCGGACACGCTCTTCTGGGGCCTCATCCCGACTCTCGCTCCTCACCTTGACATCGCTAAGAAACCCAAGCCATACAAGCAAGTCTCTTCTTCCTTTCGTCCGGCTTCAAAGAATAGACAACCCTACCCGCGTCCTCTCCTGGACAACCGGGATATGACGCCGGCTCCCTCTCAGTCCCAGCGTCAAAATGACTTTCGTCCGAAAAACCCGCAGCCCTTTCGGACCGACCAGCCTCGCTCTCGTCCCGCCCAGCGCAACCAGAAGCGAGCCGCCACTTCAGACCGACGTAGCCGCCACTCGTCACTAGCCGGCAAATCCAACTTTCGTAAGAGCCAACAATGACGCCTCCCGCCCATCCTGTCTTCCAGTCAGTGCAAGATTACAACTTTTTCTCCCAGCTTGGTTACAACTAACAAAGAACCCAGAAGTTCTCTCCATCATCAGACACGGCTTTCGTCCGAATTTCCTGTCAAAACTGCCGCTCCTTCCTTCACCACCATGGGAATTCTCCCCACCGTCAACACCACAACTTTCGTTCGAAGTCTCAGAACTTCTGCGGAAGGAGGCGATAAGGGAATGCCACATGCCAAGCCCGGGCTTCTACAGCTCCATCTTCACTCGACCAAAGAAGTCAGGAGGCTCCCGGTTGATCTTCAACATGAAACCACTCAACAGATACATCTCAAACGACCATTTCAAAATGGAAACCCTCGAATCCATCCGTCTTTCGTTCAAACAAAACGACTGGACAGTTTCGATAGACCTAGAAGACGCTTATCTCCATGTCCCACTAAATCCGACCATCACGCACCTCTTTCGGTTCATCTACGACCAAAAAGTCTACGAATTCCGTTGCCTTCCCTTCGGCCTGAATGCAGCCCCCAGAATTTTCACATTGATTCTCAAACCTATACTGGCTCACCTACACCAAAACGGAATCCAAGCTAACGCCTACCTGGACGACTGGGCCCTCAACAACCCGGACCCTCTCACGCTATAACGAAACATGGACAAGACCATTTCTCTTCTAAACCAACTGGACTTCGGAGTAAACTACTCAAAATCCCGCCTTATACCAGCCCAAATCTTCACCTTCCTGGGAGCCGCTTTCGACCTCCGCACAGCAAGGATTGCCCCCTCCCCGGAGCGAATAGAAGATCTCCTTCTCCATACCCGTCTCTTTCGGTCGAAAACAAGTTTTTCTCCTCGGCAGCTAAACTCCCTCATAGGGAAGATGGACGCAATGGCAAACTTCGTCCCCTACAGCCGATGGATGGTAAGACCACTTCACCACCACCGCATACACAACAGAGCATTCAATCAGGACCACCCAGACGAGCAAGTCCCCTTCAGTCCCGACTTTCCTCTGGACTACCTCCTTTGGTGGTCAGATGTCACCAACCTCACGAAGACCCAACCTCTTCACGAACCACATCCCGAGCTGCTCCTCTTCACGGACGCTTCGAGAACCGGCTGGGTTGCCCATCTTGGCACGCAAGAAACCTCAGGCCTTTGGCCGTCAACCTGCACGGATCACATCAACTCCCTCGAGCTTCGGGCAATTTTACTCGCTCTACATCACTTCCTTCCCAAAATCAAGGGGAAAACAATACAAGTCCAGTCCGACAACACATCTGTCCTGGCCTACATAAGGAAAGAAGGAGGAACAAAATCCAGATCACTTCACCACCTAATATCGGAAATATTCATCCTCTGCATACCGCACAACATCACACTCCTACCTCTCCACATCCCAGGCAACAGGAATGTGATTGCCGACTCCCTGTCACGCCAGAAACCACCGACAGGCGAATGGTGCCTCAAGAAATCCATCTGCGAATCTCTCTTCACCATCTGGGGCACCCCGATGATAGACCTGTTCGCCACGAGGCACAATGCCAGACTTCCCCTCTACATAAGTCCGATCCCGGACGAAACAGCAGTAGCAGTAGACGCCCTAACGTTCCCTTGGCACAACCTGTTCGCCTACCTCTTCCCCCCCCTTCAAACTCCTCCCTCAAGTTCTTCGAAAAATACAAGAAAGCCAGAGCTTGTTCCTGCTCATAGCCCCCCTCTGGCCATCGGCAGCATGGTTCCCACTACTTCTAGATCTTCTAGTCGACATTCCAAGAAGTCTACCTCCTCAACCAGATCTTCTGTCCCAACAGAAAGGAACAAAGCTACACCCGAATGTATCCAACCTCAACCTACACGGGTGGCTACTATCATCAAACTCCTCAAAAAGGCTGGAATTCATCAAGAAGAGTCCGAACGCATCGCCTCAAAGGCTACAAGAGATTCCACTAATCGAATGTATGACAGCCACTGGTCAAAATTGATTCGTTGGTGTATCACAAAACAAGCTAATCCTATCAACCCACCTCTTCCCACCCTCCTAAACTTCTTCAGAGACTTAATCAACATCGACAAACTCAAAGGCTCTACAATCCTAGTCTACCGTTCTGCTTTAAACACTGTCTTCAAAGCCGCCAACAACACGAACCTACTTGACGACTACCGAATCTCAGCCCTCCTTCGCTCATACGAAAATGAAAGACCCACTACCAGAAGATCGATAACAGACTGGGACCTTTCACTCGTCCTCCAGTCTCTAATGGGCGAACCATATGAACCCTTACAGGACACCTCCCTTCACCTCATGACCCGCAAGACGGTCTTTCTCGTCACGTTAGCTGCCAGCCTTCGTTGTTCTGAAATCCAAGCCCTCTCAGCAGACCCTGCATACTGCATCTTTGGCCCCAACTTTTCCTCTGTCACCCTATACCCAAGGTCAACATTCAGAGGCAAAACACAGAAACCTTCGGAACCACCGAAACCAATCACCTTTCCAGCTCTAACCACCCTAGCTGGAAACGAACCGGAACGCCTTCTGTGTCCAGCCAGAGCCTTACGCTTCTACTTAGCCCGGACACGTCATGAAGACATCCGTCGTCGAAGAAACCAACTCTTCCTCCCAGTCGATCCCCAATCTGGTGAAACATCACCAGCCATGGTATCAAGATGGATTAAGAAAACGATCGAAGCAGCCTACGAAAAAACTCCGAATGAGAGTATGAGAGTGACGGCGCACGAAGTGAGAGCTGTCTCCACATGGGGACAAAGCCGTCCCAATAGAAGAGATCCTGGCAGCAGCATCCTGGCGCCACCAGACTACCTTCACCTCCCACTACCTGAGGGATATGTCAAAAGAAGAATCAGGACTACACCGGCTGGGACCGATCGTCGCAGCCAGAACCCTGGTCAACCCCCCATTAAGCACTCAGAACACAGAAGCAAGCCATCCATGAAGGAAGCAAGCCACCCAGATGGAAGCAAGCCATCCAGAAGGAAGCAAGACCCAAACAACGGTCCTTTTCAGGGCACCAAATCCTACGAAAGAGTCCAACCTCCTGTTATCACCCGTTCTGAATAAAGTGCACATTTTTTCTCTTCCAGCTAAAAAAAAAGCTTTTGGGGGAACGCCTGCTTACACCCCGGGCACCCGTCAGGACGGTGCCCGCCACCGAAAGTGACGAGGTCTACTGATAATGCTAAATTGTCAGGTTAAGATGTTTTGGCAACAAAGAAAGAACATTTTGCCGGCTAAAAATGGTTTCTTTGTGCCTAAAACATACTTAACCTAACTCCCGCCCTGCCTCCCCTCTCGAGTCACCGCCTGACATATTAAGAGTAAAATGAATGCCGATAGCGTGCACGCTGTGGCTTTTATAAGGGAGGACTGCCGCGCGCATGCGCGGTAGTGGACATGCAAGCAGGCGGCTGCGCACCGGAAGAAACCTCCAGGGGAACATCACATTCGAGGAGTGTAATGCTAAATTATCAGGTTAAGTATGTTTTAGGCACAAAGAAACCATTTTTAGCCAGCTGGGGCCGGCAAAATGTTCTTTATAGGCCTATTCACGTTGTGAGTTCAAAACTCAGTTCCTAAGGCCTCTCAATCCACAAAAGTCGGCAATTCCCTTTGCTCTTCTCATTGCCAATATTCCATTCCAACCAGATTACAGGATTCAATTCCCTAGCCACTCAGAGTGCAAGGCTACCCTGCCTGTCCGCGCTGCCCTACCTACTTTCGGTAGTGACAGCCTGGTCGGTTTTGGTCAAGTCACTCCTCCTCCCAAGGTTTCACTACCCCACTCTACCCCCCCTGTCGCTCTCCTACAGGACCGCGCCTACCCTCTACCTGGCTGTCCGACAGCAGGCATAAAAACCCAGCCCCAAGAGGCAATCGTTAGCACAGCTCACAGATCTAAGAGAAGTGGTGGTCACGGCCGGTCAGGAGTGGAGATGCCGCGTTCTGATGGTTGCCATGCCGGGCAGAGGTAGTGGTCAGTATGTTACTAGTTAATTGAAAGTTTAATTTTAGACCCCCATTCTAAATTTATAGTTCAGTTTTTAACTTACCTCTTGTTTTAGATTTTTTTTTTACAGTGGAGTAAGCCAAACGGCATTTTCGGTTTTTACTCGCTGTAATGTCAGAGTGGTTCTCTTCCTAAAAACCAACGTTCCTTTGTTTATTTTAAACCACGTTTTAACTTAAACGGCAGACAGTGGCCCTTGAGGATTCGGGAATCTTTTGCGAGAGATTTTTTCTGTCTGGGTTAATTGTATAATTTAGCGGATGCGGTTATAAATTA
>JAHWFP010122258.1:0-10068 GCA_023313725.1 Lithobius niger
TTTTCAATTTGAACAACAGTATATGAATGATGTTTGCGAAAAAAAAAGCTGCAGCTATTGTGTGTTGCGAAAACTGAATGTATGCCTAAGTTGAATGGGTAAAAAATATTGGTAGTCAAAAAAATGAAGCATTTAGTGGTGAAAAAATTGTGGCTAGCTTCATTTCCAGTGCTGCAAGACTTCGTGATGCTCAAAGCATTTTTAAAATTGTTTGGAAGTTGAGTTGAGTGCATTGAGCGCTAATCCTTCCTGGGATTTTCTACCTTACAGTAGACAACGAGAGGGACAATTTAACTGGAGAGATACAAGCGGAAAACCCAAGACCCTTTTCAGAAGTAAAAATTGAACTTTTTGGCTGCTAATAATGGCGCTGGCTGTCGGCCTGATCAGCAAGTAGGTCTGCCAAAAACTTGGCGATCTCTTTTTCCTGTTACTGATCAAGGTCTCCTTAACTAACTACTGTCCACTTGGCTATATTTTCACTGTTCAGCAGTATTTTTCAGTGGTGATCTAACAAAGTGGAATTATTTTATTTTCCACCAGCAATTTACAACGCTTTCAACCTTTATGAGAATAATCAATTCAAGGCAAATAATCGTTGGTAAAAAAAAAAAAAGGGGGGGCGTTTGATTTGTATTTACAGTGCAACTGAACCGAGGTGCAAATTGGTAAAAAACAAAAGTGTTTAGTCCATGTTAAACCTTACTATGGCATTTAGTTATTCTGCAGTATGTTACCACTATTCCCCAGTGGGGTTCGGGGGTCTGGAAGCTGAATGGTTTAAGACAATTTAGTGCAGTCATTGACTACTGGAGAACACGTTTAAGGACATTAAGGATCAACCTAAATTTAATCAATCTTAAATCCATCCCTGATGGACAAGTTTAAATTCTTTGGTAGGCAAGTTCAACAGTGTTAAACAAGGCCCTGAGGTCTTCGGAAACTCCCTTAAAGGTGCCTGTTCACCATTTCAATAGCTTTCCCCATATTCTAAGCACAGCATCCACGTTCCAGATTCTCCGTTATCCAATATGTTGATGTGGGTCACGTGATCTCATTTTAGTTATGAAAATCGCCGCACTGCTGCAAATAGTGTTGTTCCATTTTTAATTTACCTCTATTTTCTCAATATTGCTCGAAAATTGTACGTAGCTGCATCTAGGAGTTGAAGAGGTGAAAAGGCGCCTTTAAAGCCCAAATAGCATTTTAACTTGGACCTTTCCCAAGGAGGTCTTGAGGTGACATTAGAATTGCCAATGTTATTCTGAAATGTAGTTTTAGGTCCAAAGAAGTCTTGAGGTGGCCTCACAGTTGCCACTGGGAATCTTGTGGTGGCCGCAAAGTTGCCAACAGTCTTCTAACGCACATCCTTAGGTCCAAGGGAATCTTGTAGGGGCTACAGAGTTGCCAATGGGCTTCTAATATGCACCTTTAGGTCTGCGGGAATCGCGTGGTTGCCGCATAGTTGCCACTGCACTTTTAATACACATCTTTAGGTCCGAGGGAATCAGGTGGTGGTCGTAAAGTTGCCATTAGTATTCTAATACACACATTTAGGTCCAAGGGAGTCTTATGATGTCTGCAAAATGCCAAGAGTATAAAGAAACACAAGTGATTTAGTATCACTGATTAATATCCCATTTCCCCTTTCCGATTTTTTATAAATTAATGATGTGGTTTGCATAATTAATAAGAGTGGCATTAACTGAATAGCCTAGATCCAGCATTCTAGTTTTACACGATCTCTGAATATGACCGGGCTAACCATAATTAATATTCTGCCGACTTCCGTTGATTTAAATGTACAGTCCACCTAATTTTATGGTGGCAAGATTGATGGACTAGGGACAACGTATAAAATAAAACCAAAGATAAAAAGCATTATTTGTTCTCTCATCCTTTTTCCGATTGAAAGTGTGTTTGATTAGGGTGTCTAGAATTAAGAATATTGTTTTAAGCTATCCTGACATTATGGGATTGGGTTGGTAAAAAGGGCGACCAAAACTCATAACAGAAGATGTACCATACAAGTCCATCTAGATGTAAGGCCACAAAAAATAAACTTCTTGGAAAAATATTAAAACTAATGAGAAAAAATTGAGGAAGTGTTACGAACCGAAGGGATTGGAACTTCAAGGACATGACAGAGCTGGCGTGATTTTGGAGGCCATCGAAAAAAGTGGAGAGGTTGGGGAAGGGTTTGGTACGTTGGAGGTGGAACTTACTCAGAAGGCCAAGAAGCATGTGGGAATAAGAAGGAGGGTGATGGGGAAGACAGGGGAAAGGGATGGTGGAATCAAGAGGTTAAGCAAGCCATTCAGGATCGGAAACTGGCATGTAGGGCTTGGAAAATCCTGCTAGGAGGGGAGACAGCAATGAGGTCACACCAGGTGAAATGGGTACTATGTGCTCAATAAAGTGGCAGGAGAGGAAGTATGTAGTGATATTGGGGATTACAACCAGAGGGCGGCGAGGGAAGTGGCCAAGGGAGGCAGGGGGGACGTTCTGGAGGCTTCTTAAGTAAAAATCATTGGAAATTATGGAGAGGGAAGATAGGAGACTTCTTAGTGCCAGAGGTTTCGTACGATAGGAGTAGGGTCTTGCTCGCTGAGCATTTGAGGAGGGTTTAATTAATCTTAAATTCATCTCTGGTGCGCAAGTTTAAATTCTCTGGTAGGCAAATTAAACAGTTAGTGTGTTAAAAAGGCCCTGAGGACTTCGGAAACTCCTTTAAAGGTGCCTGTTCACCATTTCAATAACGTTTATAAACTTTTGTTTTAGGGACGTTTCAGACGGAGGATCTATGCTTTTCTGAGCAGACTACTCCTCGGACAGTTCTTTTGTCAGGGCAGTTGTTGCCTAAAGTCTACGGTCAGGGAAACCCTGTCCTCTATGTTGGGATTGCTTCGGAGGTCATAAAAGTGTTTCCTGTTTTGTTCGTATTGGTCTAGTTTGGTTCAATTTTGGTGTTTAATTTATCTGTTTTTATTTGTAAGGGTTTTAATATTTAGCCTACTGATCTGAAATAAAGTTAAAGTTGATGAGGTTTCTAGGAAAGAGGGAAGTAGGGTCTGGGTGGCATTCCTCGACCTCGACATTGTGAAGGCCTATGACAAGGTGAAGTAGGGGTTGGTTTGTGAGGGCGTGAGGAGGATGGAGTGAGTGAAGTTGTTATCTCACTGGTTAGAAATCTGTACGAAGGAGCTTTTATGAGGGTGACTTGGGAAGGGGTGAAGTCTGAATGGGTGTGTGGAAAGCAGCGTGAGGCTTAGACATGAGTGGCTGTTTTCACTTCTTTTCTTACTGTATTTAGAGGGTCTGCAGAAAAGAATGGAGAAATGGAATTGGTGTTTTGTCAGCCGAAGCAATTTAATGGTCGTATGGCTGAACAGCTCAATTTTGACCATTACCAAACTTTTTTTGAGAAGAAGAAATACCTGGTAAAGAGAAGTGCCAACCCAGAAATTCGATTCAGCAAACCTCTGATCATCGTAGGGGCCGAAAGATTGTACAGAATTGGCCAGAATAGTTCCCACAGCCGCTAAAGGAGCACGGTAGCCTCTTACGCTACCCTGGCCAGTAGTCCTGGCAGGAACTTTGACAAGATCCCCTTTCCAGCGGGTCGACCAGATCCGCAAACCTCCAGTAACTACACTGAGCTCTCTCACCGTTCAGCCACGATGACCACTTTTATAAAAATTTAATAAAAATCAATTCCCGCCTGCATCACCTTTTCGTTTGATATTTTTTAGAAGCAAAGTATTTATTTTTCATGGCCTAATGGCAATTCAATTGGTTGTTCAGTTCCAAGCGGTTCCAATGCAGCATCATTCACTGCAGCTATCATAGACCAAACAGCAACCGTGGAAGGGACAATTTATACAGTGGCTAGTGAACACTTAGGACGCGTTTATGCAACAAGTCGCCTTCTCCTTCTCGCAAGCTAGAAGCTAGAAATCTTCTGAAATTCCAACACGGCGGCAGTTTTAGCCGGCTCGCAACGAAAACAGTCAATATGTGAGTTCAAAAGCGACTGGGAAAATCGTTTCGTCGGAGGAATTCTTTATCTTATTGTCACAGATTACAAGACAGCAAGCATTTACTCAAACAATGTCGGATTTAGATAATCTAGGTTGCGTTGTTACCTTGGCAACGACACCTGTGCCATCGTGGTTTAATTTCAGCTGCGAGAATGCAAAGACGAGTCGTTGCGTAAGCGAGCTGATGGTGATGATGATGATGATAATGGCTCCTTCTTTTGCAACAGGGTGCGGCCGAAGCCGCATAGCCCTCCAACACAAAAACGCCAAAACAATGCCTTCCCCCCCCCCCCCACCACTTCCCCTGCGGCTCCACCAACCCATCAGCAGCCTCTTTGCCACTTTGATTCCTGCCCTCTCTTCCCTCCAACTCAGAAGCCACCTGATGGCCTCCTCCCCCTCTCTCCCTTCCCAATTCTCCCTGCCCTCTAAGATCCTCCAGTGCCCAGCAACCTACCAGAACATGCTATCGTTTCCTCTCCTTCTCCGCAGATGCCACAAGTAGCATCTTCATCTCCTCTCCCTGCTTTTCATTCCCTCGCCTGAGTGTCCAAAGCACCCTGGTCCAAAGCTCCAGCCTTCGCCCTAGCCAGCAGCTCATTCCCCCATTCTCACCCATACCAGCTCTACCACCCCAGTCTGCTCTTTTCTTCACGATACCTCTCCGTCGACGATTTACCTCTCATACACCTCTTCCACTTTTCCACTTCAATATCGCCCTTATTGTTGACTTATCGCTCCAGGCGGGAGAGCCGAAATCGGAGCCGTGTTTGAATTAACGTCTGTTGAGTAGTTGGCGAGACGTGTTGTTTAAATGCATTGTGGCATTTGAATTGAACGCTAGATTGTTTAATTCACGTAGCAAACGAGCACTCCTCTTGCTCCGAATGGGCTACGGGCATCGAAACACTGTAAATCCGGCATTCGATCATTCGCTTCAAACCACTAACATATTGTTTCTCAATGGGCCTTTAGTTCAGTATCCATTGGTTTGCCTTGTTGGCTGGTAGAGGGCTGACATGTCGCAGTTTGTTGCTATGATGGCAGCGACATTCGGTTCACAAAAGCAATTTAAAGATGCCATTTACTAATTTATTGTGGCCTACAATCCTTTGCAGCGCTCGGTAAGGAAATCCTCGTAGGTATTTCAATTGTCTTTTGTTGTTGATCGTCTAAGAAGTGAATTGCAAATAACATACAGTGAGGTGAAGCATCAAAGCATCGGGTTTTCGAAAAAGGGGCAATGGGATGGGTTGTTGACATACGATTCGGGTTCTTCTAAAGTACCCCTTCAATCCAAATACCGATTCGATTTCTGACGAACGGAGACTAGCTGGGGATACATGTGCTTTATTTCATCTCGGGTTAACATATGGGCTAAAATGTTTAAACCAGTGGAAAAAATATATAATATGTAAATATTGTCTATAAGACTATATACTTATTTAAAGGCAGTGTGTCCGGTCCCGGCGATGGGATTCAGTTCTAAAGTCTCCAGTCCCGGTTCACGTATTTGGTTAGTGGATAACAGGATTGGAGGTGTGGCAACAATCGGTTGAAGTCCAACCAACTTTGATGAACGGTATCACAAGAATGGTGGCTTGGCCGCACATACGTACGCAATACCTTGCAAAAAATAAATTCCAGAAGTCTCGCAACTGCCTACTAAATCCACCGAAAGTCTGTTTTAGTGTCTGCAGAAGAGTTTAAACGAGTTAAAACTCTGAGTTTGTTGCACTGCGTTCAGTGGGGTATTGTACGATTATAAGGGTGTTTGGATGGATATGTTATTCTAGGCGATAGAAGTATAGCATAGTATCAGTGGCATACGAGATACAATTTTACACACTCGCGGCGCTTTCATGAACACCACAGAGCATATCGGTCAATGGCTACCTACGAATCTTAAATAACGTTGTTCACACTGATTTACTGGAACAGAAAATATGGCACAGTTCTGGATTTACATCCTAAAGGAACATTTTGTGTACAAAGCTTCCTTTAGGCTGCCAAAGTTTGAACCAAAAAGGGGTAGCTACGTGACCTTCTCTGCAAGATAAGCCCTAATGGTCGCATCTCGGTGGTCCTCTATTGAGGGATTTCAGTATCAATATCTGCTATCACACTACTTGCATTCTGTCCTATCAACGCTGTAGTCGCACTGCAAACCCGCATACGCGAATTGTGCAGCAGATAAGCACATCCGTCTGTTAAAAAGTCTCGTCCTCTCCAACCCCCTAATAATCCTAGGTGTATTGAATTGATACGTTAAAATCCATCTACAAAAGTGAAAATTAAAGTCCGGTCCAGTACAGCCGTATTCATTAAATCCACCGGCAAAATTGGCTAGCCTAGTTAGAAAAATATTTTTAATCACCAAACCATCCAATTTAAAGGAGAGTGCCCGGTAGATTTCTGCATCTAGCCTGCATTGGTGAGTGAAGTTGAATTGAAGCTTCCATCTGTTGGTTTTCACTCACCAGATGGCAGGGGCACAACACAATGCTGTTGTAAGATGTTGCAAAACAACCAGCATATCATCCGTCCAATATTGTTCAAGTCTTTGTTTAATTGCAGGTTGTGTCTACTAACATGCCAGCCCTGCTAGATCGTCCGAAAATGAGTCGGGCCATGTGGGATGCCCTTAAGGCGCACATTATGAAGGAGAGACAGAAGAAAAAACAAGGTAAGATAGAAATTAGGATTGGTGTTTTTTAGTTTCTGAAGGCCGCAAAAAAATTGCTTCTATGCCCGCCTTCTGTGACCCAAAGCCCCGCTGGTCAAACATTATTATGATTTTGGGATAAATGTGTTACTGTTTGCATCCTGAGCAATCCACAGCGAAGTACAAGATAAAAAAAATTAGGCTACGCATTATGCGTAACCAACTTTGATTATTGAAATGCTCTATATTTGCGTACTTCTGAAAATGGCAAAATTTTATTTTGAGAATATACCTTAATAATTTTCTAATGGCAATTAACCAATGGGAAGCCAGTAAATGGCAGACACCAGGCAATCACGTCTTCTTAACACAGATAAAACGAGAACATATTTTTTTTATCTGATAAATTCTCAGCTTTGTCCCTCGCTGATCGAATTGTCTGGTCTTTGCGATGTAACGCCAGTATGAAAGAACTACGTTTAGTAGGCCTACATCAGTTTCTAAGCAAATGCGAAGTACCTGATGGTCACGTACCTGAGGGTACTTCGACTTGCCAGCAACGCACGGTTAATCTTTGGTTATTGTGATGATGGAATGATGAGCCAGTGTCAGCTTTCTGCCGAAGTGTGTTAGGCTAATCGTTGCTAATATCGCAACTACAGTATAGAATATTTTAATTGCGGTAATTAATTAAACTTGAATAGTTAAAAATAAATCAATAATAATTGTCGTAAAACCTTAGTAATGTTACAGATCGTATTCTATTTTAAGTCTAAGAAACATTATTTTTATTAAAAATAAGATGCATACCGTAAATCCTCTACTTGTAGCCCGGGCCACTAGTTGATAATCAAGCCAATTTTACCTGGCTACAGTTAGAGACCAGCTACAACTGGAGAGCGGCTAGTACAAAATATAGAAAGGAAATTTACGGTATCGACGTAGAACATGTGTCTGACAAGTGACGGACATGGTGTATCAATGTAGAACATGTGTATGACATGTGACGTACATGCTGTTTTAGAGAATATTTTCAAAGTCGAGCCATTTTAACCCGGCTACAATTAGAGACCCAACCCAGCTGCCACTAGAGACCGGCTACTGCTAATTCGTGATTGACAAAACACCCGGCTATAATTAGTAACCGGCTACAATTGAGGACCCAGCCACAAATAGCGGATTTACGGTATTTACTTTGGTTTTAACTTAATGTTCTGTGGCTGTCACTAATGTTCTTCCTACAACAATCGTCAGCATTCATGGTGAAGTATGCTACTTTTGGCTAATTTTGTAAGAAACTCACTTAGGAGACGACGTATTCTTGTCTCGAATGTCACTCTAGCGTAGTTTAAGTATTGACAAATGTTCTCGACTCCTATCTGAAGCTGATAAAAACAGAGCACAAGCGCTCCGTATTTTCTTGTCATCGGGATGCAACTTGGGGTTGAGGACTTTTATCCGTAACAAACTGCGCCCTTGTGACATTCCTACAGAAATTTTGCCAAAAGAAAGACTTGTGAATTATGAAATCAAAATAAAATAAGCTATGCTTACCGGGCCATTATTGTAAATAAAATAAAAAATTCCCAAGAAGCAAAAAAAATTTTTTTAACGATTTGCAGTGAAAGTGTAGGAAGCACCTTGTTGTGTAGTATTAGGCAACCTTTAACTCTCTTGACGGTCAATCATATCTTGTTGTTTTGTACTGTTTTGTAAATTTCATCTTTCTTGGGTTTATGACGTTACCAAGGTGGGAAGTAATAATTTTATTAGGTTAACAAGTTGGAAAGTAACAGTGTATTGGGTAGCTTTCTTTCCTAATCCTGTACTTGTACTTAACAGAACAGGAAGCTGATGAAGCAATTGAGAGACAGAGAAGAGAGCGAGAAAATAAACAGAAGCAAGATGTTATGACGTTAGAAGAAACTAAAGAACAGGTAGTTCGGATTATAGGAAAAGAGTTACCACTGTAGACTACGTTTTGCGTGGAGGGGTGAAAATATACTCCATTTGATTTTGATAGTTATGTGTATACCTCCAGTAGGTGAAGGTTATTATTTATATAGAAACCTGAAGTGTTAAGAGCAAAAGCAATCACATGTTGTTGAGAAATTGGTAAGGGTATGCACCCTAAACAGTAAAGTCTGCAAGTATTCAAATCCTACGCACAGTCACAGTCAGTTTACACTTAACCAAAATAGTTCAGTTTACTTCTGTGACGAATTTTCATTGATATTTTACTGATAATCTTCTTCAGGCACTGGGCTAGAGGAATTCTGTACACTTACATATGATCGTCCTGCTGGCACAAATTTGAATTTCAGTCGTTTCTCACTATTATCAGTAAAACTACTGAGACAATCAAGAAAACGGGGAAATTCAAGTTTGTGCCAGTTCATGGGCATACTTATGTGAGTGTACAGAGTTTCTCCAGCTCCGTGCCGGAAGAAAATAATCAGTAAAGTATCGGCAACAATTTGCCAGTTTATAGACGTAAACTGACTGTATGATTGCTCTAAACCAAAGTAAATCGGCCAAGAATTCTGTGTTTACAATTCAAATGCTATTTCCCATTGAGCATGTGCAGTATAAAACATGATAAAACATGCTGACAACGTTCCTATAGGCATGACCTCGCATCTTCCTAGCCTGTTTGACAGGCCGCTAAAAATTAAGTGGTTCTCAGGAATACTCGAAAACACCAGCAACTGGCAGTCACAGTCGTATTTAAAAGGTATCTCAAAGAACACAACAAAAACCCTTTACCACCTTTGAAGAACACAAAATGGTCCTAATCTTGAATTTTCGGTGATTCTCCTTTCACCTTTAGCAGAAGTTGTGCAAGAAAATAATAAAACGTCCCATCACAGCATCGATTTTCTTTCTAATGTTTAAACTCCCGCTAGTCTGTCAAATGTACAGATCAGTGGTTCGACAAACTAGCGGAAGTTTTTAACATTGGAAAGAAAATCGATGCTGTGATGTGACTTAATTTATTTTCTCCCACAAATTCTGATGAAGGTGATAGGAGTATCACCGAAAATTCAAGAGTAGGACCATTTTGTGTTCTTCAAAGGTGGTAAAGGGTTTTTGTTGTGTTCTTTGAGATGCTCTTGATGAGTACTGTAGTACTGTACTAAAAAAAATTAAAAAAATTTACACTGGTGTGCGGTGTTATTTTGTTTACTCTTTGTTCGCGAGTCTTTAGATGCGGGTGATGCTTTCTTTTTTTAACCAAACAAAATACTCGAGTAGCTTATATTTTTAGGTTCAGTCTTGTTCAGTTGTGACACCCCTCTCACGGACCTTAGATTCGATTCACGCATCATGTTAATGGAATTCGGGTTGATATAGTCATCGGCT
>JAHWFP010122275.1:518-12011 GCA_023313725.1 Lithobius niger
CCCCCCCCCCCCCCCCCCCCCACCTTTCGCATACAAACAAATAGTGCATTCACTGTGTATGGTGCCAGGTCGCAGCTCGAATTTTTTCTGGAGGTTCACGAGATAAATTTTCCCTCCCCCCCTCCTACCAAAACAGTTAATTTTTACGACTCCTGACTGGTACTTTTCACAAATCCTATACGCCACTCCCACGCTTCCCGCACCCAACAAATAGAGCGTAAAATGTGTATGTGTCGGGGTACCTAGAATTTTTTCCATAGGGGCAGGTGATAATTTTTTACGCCCTTCCACTCCATAACTGGTGATTTTTTATGGGACTTCCAACTCGTACTTTTCAAAAATCCTCCTGTTACCCCCGCCGGAAAAAAAATGCTAAACCAGCAGGCGTAGTCGCAGCGACAGGGTTCCTCTTTCACCTTCACCATTTTCTTGATGTTGTTAATCTACCTGATCCGTGTTGATATGCAATTCAACCAGGAAAAGGCTACCAAGGTTCATCCCATTAGCCAAATTAATCACGCTGAATAATATTTTGTACGTTAAATGAAAACTTGAAGATTGCTACCGCGAGTAGCAATGTTATAGTTTTCATTTAACTTTCTAACTATCAGTCGGTGCGATTAACTTGGCGGCTTCTCTTATACCAATTTTGGTTTTGGGGGATCAGATATAGAACCGAACGGACATCAACCCAAGGTAAATTCCTCCCACCGCCCGTCACTAGACAAAGAAAAAAAAACACACACAAAAAAAAAAACAAGCGGAGATAAAAATCTGTAGTAATGAATGGCTCATTGACGTAACCGAATCAGAAACAAAAGGTTTTCAATCATTTCTTATCACAAATATGTGATTAACATAGGAGCAGAAGTACACAAAGTCACGAGAGCACGTTGTTACGCCCCATAATTCATTCTGAAAGCAAAGTGAAGTGACACACAACCTTTCCAGCTGCTCGGCGACTTGAAATGGGAGCCCTCTGTTGCTGTTTCCACATTTGTTGCGACGATGATGAATTCCACCATAGCCTCCACCACGACCACCACCACCACCACGACTACCACCACGGCCACCACGATCATCACCACCACGACCACCACGGACACCACGACCGCTACTGATATTTAAGGTGAGCACCGCACTGGTCAGTAAGAGAAAGCGTCACTACAAACCGCACCCCCGATCTAACACTGAACAGTTTAAGTTTACAAACGTAATCTAATCGAATTTCAAAAATACGTAGATGTGCAGACCTATTTCCGTTAATTTTTGAACCTAAATGTCAGAGTGCTTAGGCAGGGAATTGAACCGTTGACCTTTGGGACCAATACCGCTCAGCCATATTGAAGAGGCCGGTATCAGTAGAAAGACTGTGCCAGTTGGATGAGTAGTCTCAAAGTACAATCACCCACTCAGGTAGTCTTGCACCTTAGTCCAAAAGGCAACGGAAGTAGGTTTCTATCCGAATTTATCGAGCCCATTTGGCTTCCGTCCTAAAAAAAGAACTTAATTTCAAGCCACTAATCCAGTCGTGATGGCTGAGAGGTGTGAGTTCAAATTTCCGCAGTAAAAGCTGATCTGATCGCCAACTAGAAATGAGAACTCTGGAAACGTCAACGCCAAATCCAGTGTCACAGTTAAAGAAAATGGCTTGGTGGGTGGGAGGGTTTGCAAAGGATGTAAGATAACCGTGGGTTGGAGTCTGTAGACCCAAAATTAACGATGCTGGGGATTTGAAATCGAAAGCTATATTATTCAACGTGACGAAGAAACACACTTACTTTCCAGATTCAAGATTTAAAAAAAAATGATAACTGATATAACCTTGTGAGGGGGACCCCCGAGCAAAGCGAGCTGCAACCGTCCAATGTTCGGCGTCCTCGGCTCCAATGGCAGTTCGAAATCCAGCGACTGACTTAAAAAAGTTATAGAGTTAGTTAGGGACTCAGAGGTATGTGAATTTATTTGTACGAAAAAAATTGTTACTGAAAAAATAAACTCCTAACGTTTAGCCCCCTTCATCTTCCCTGGAAAAAGATAATTACAACACTGACCAGACCTGTCGGTCATAAGTTTTGGAGACCACAAGGTATCTCGGTTGAAATAGTAGCTCAGCCATTATCTGTAGTAGTTAATACGGACGGTGACTGGAAAGGTGACATTAGCATAGCCCTTTCTAGTCAGCGCCGACCAGGGTAGAGTGACCAATTACCACCTTCCTTCAGCGGCTATGGAATATATTCCAGCCTATTTTGGACATGATCGAAGGTTTGTTCGGTCCCACTCCCCGAGTTTTCCGTGTCATCTTTCCATTGCTGAAGTGTCAAGTAAGATTCGAAATCAATACGGTTTACCTATGTGAGAATTAATTTGCTGCAGATGGCGTAAACGCTGCAATGAAAATTTTTTTGCAAATCCGTGAAGATGTGCAGATTGATTGGCGTATTGGTTAACTGTGTCTATGAATGGTTTTAACTAACTGAATGACGTCACGCAGTGCTTTTAGGTTTCGTTTTACGTTTTTACATATTAAGTCTTTTCATTGTACATTAACTATACCGATTAATTTCCTGGTAAGGTTTAGAACGATGTCGAGCTAATGATGTCAAAATAATTACGATCTCTAAAAGTCAGTTTCCCAAAACCTTTTATTCAATTTTAAACTTAAAACGAACTTGAAAAATTACAAATAAAGCATATAGAATGTACGTGTAAAATTTCCAACGAATCAGACAACGAGTTCACAAGTTATCGTGGAAAATGGCTGATGACAGACAGACCGACAGACAGACAGGAAAAAGTAGTTCTACATTTACATTTTACTGGTTGGAGTGACTTCTTGTCTGACTGGAATGTAAACCCAACCAGCGAACGATAAATTTCAAACTTCAAATTTCGCATTTAGAACTAGTGGCGCCCTCCAGTCGCGATCCGTCAACTAAAATTTCTGCTTGTAACGACTAGTCAATATAGAAGAAGGGTTCTACGGATACGACCTTATTCAAACAATCTACCCACTCATGCTAATGATAATGAAAAAAAATATATCTAGACACACGCTAGTGTGTCGCCGCCAAGTAGACGTTTTATTGTTGTTGGAGCTTAATTCTGTGGCATTTTGACAAAAGGGCATAAGTCCATTTTTGGAACGAAAGGAGGTATGTTTGAATTAGCTCCGTTTGTCAAATTAGATTTGACACATTACATTAAATTAGATTTGGACACATACAAAATAAGCTAGAAAATGCTAGGGAGGACTAACCTCTCTTTGTCAAAGCAAAGAGAATGTGTAGACAGGCCATTTTTGGACTCACCTCAACAATGCTAAAAATGGACTTCTGCCCTTTTGTCAAAACGCCACAGAATTGTTAGAGGGTAATTGTTAGAGTGTAATTGTTGTCAGATGGCGGCTCACTAGCAGACTGTCTTTTAACTGAAACCAACTTATACGTGATTTCAGCATACTGGTGTAAATTCCCCATGCGGTAGAAATCTTTGCAAATCGTTTGAATCAGGTGTCTTGGGTCCAGTAACAAAGAAAAACTCAACACGAAAATGTGGGAACGTGTCCTTCATGGAGAGAAAGTGTCCTCAATAACGTTGATTTGTGTTACTGGTGACTAGTAACTAGTAACTAGTCCGCAGGCTCCCATGTTAATTCTCATAGGGTATAACGACACGTCTACAGCTCATTAGGGAAAGTTGCCAGATCTAAATTTCGGCAAACAGGTAAAGCGTCATATGGGGAAGTGCCTTTTTCTAAAATGGGAGTTGCAGCTAGAAGCACGTGGTCCTGAAGTGGCTGGTAAGTGCAAAAGTATTGTTGTAACCATTGTTTGTATTGTCATCCAACAGTAGATTATAACATGCTTAAGTGTTACACGCTTATCGTTTCAGTACCTAACTGTCAGAATTCATTGTTGTTGCAAATAGGTGGTTCATTAAACCACATTAAAAACATAAATGGAAATGGAAATGGTTCACAGAATAAAATCACAGAATGAAATGGAATGGTTCACGAAGAGACGGAGTATCGTTTATTGCAAAGGTTTGGTCGTTTTTTTCCCACCAAATCCAAATCGTTTTTTTTACGGTACGCGAATTCAAAATGAATTATATGTTCCACAACCCGAATAAATTTCTCATTACTGGCTCAATAAGACACAGGGTATCTTTTATTCCATACGAATTGATTAGGTCCTTGCAATTATCATAATGTTACGCTTGTTATTAATTTATTTGGAATGACAATAGCAAATGTGAAAATTATGAATGAGAACATTCATACAATAAAATACCTCCCGACAAAAAAGGTAGGGGTGACAATTACACCGTGGGATTTTTTGTACATTCACAGGCCTATGAAAGTCGTGATATCCACCCAAAACCAAAACTGGTAAGAGAAGCCGCCAAGTTTACAAAAAGGGTCGGCCTTTCAAAGTAGTGATATCATTCAACCAGGGAAAGGCCGCCAAGGTTAATCCTATTAGCCAAGCTATGCGGCCGCCATTAGGTGACGGAGGGCGGTCTGCACCCTGTTTCAAAAGGGAGAGCCAGTAGCATCATCATCATCATCGTAATGCTTTGCTTGAGATGCATCACGGAGGGCAAAGCATTATGAGAGGTATGTAACAGCTGGAATTCGGCGAGGGGGGTGGATCGGCAAACATTGTACACTTATTTTTATTTATAAGATCAAGCCTTAATTTCCCAATACCTCTGCCTATTTATTACCGTTCACTTTACTTAATTAGCTATCTGACTGCATTTGATTTCAGAAAATAGCTTTACCGGAACACTCCTTAACCATAAACAATTATTCCCCCAACACCCAAATGAAACACTTCGTTGGATAAAATAAGTCAAAACCAACTCTTAATACTGAATGATCTTTTTTCTAGTTTATTAAAGTCTCACACCAGTTAATACAAAGTCGTTAGTACAAGTTAGATTAGATCTTAATTAATTATATCCAAAAAAAAAAGTAAAACTCTTCAAACTTCAAGCCCTTCAGAACTTATGTTATAAAATCGATCCACAAAATTAATTACCTTTTACCAACAACGTTGCCAACAAGTTATCAAATTCGTTCGAGAGTTACCAAACTCATTCTTCGTCAAAATTACTCAAAAATCAATCCACACAAATAAAAAAAAAAACGCAAAGTATTCGTATAACAAAAAAACGTATCAAAGTTAAAAAAACGTTACGCAAAAAGCACAAATCAAACAAAAATAAATCCACGTTAGGCCCAAGGTTACTACACACAATGCACAATTATCGTTTCCCAATTTCCCCACGTACTGTTAATACTTCCCAGTTCCAACACTCACCAATTCTCAGTTTCCTTCGGCCTTTCTTCACTTTCTTTTTCTCCCGCTATCGAGTGAGGTGCTTTTGCTGCTTGAGCTGAGGACCAGACTTCGCTTTTGTTTCAACTTTCCAGGTCCTACATTTTAACTTCCTTTTCTAACTTTTTTTTTCCCCGTTTGGGAAGGTCAAGGTGAGAGGGTCTTAGCCGCTTTGGGCTGTGGACGCAACTGACGATTTCACTCGCGTGGCCCGGTTTTGAACCCCTTCTAGTTCGAAGCTTACACACTGCGGGCTGCATTGTGCCCTACGTTACAATTTCTTATTGGTTAATTACTACTACGCCTGAGGCTATAAGTTAACTAGTGGTTTTGCAAAGTGGCGACACTTTTAACAGTGGCAAAATCCGTCACTCGGGGGTGGTCAGAATGGTGGCGACTTTTCTTCGACAAGTGACCAATATCGAAACTAATTTTTATTACCCTCAGGCATTTATGACGTATGACAGTCGCTCCCTGAAATGATTCAAACTTGAATCAAGCTTCGTAAAAATAGAAAACTAACTTCCTTTCTGCAATGTGTCGCAACAAACAGCCTAACTGAAAACTGCCAAGAACAAACGTTTTTTAACTCAAATAAAATATTGTTTGTAGCAATCATGCAACATTAATTATATATAAAAAATAGTGGGCCACTAGAGCTCAACAATACAATTTCTTAGCAATATTTCAACACTATTTCAATTTTTTTAAACACCATTCTTCTAAACCAATCTGTTTGCCTACTGTTGCAAAGTAAATACATTTCCAAAATATAGGCCTATTATTTTTATTTACGGAATAGCTTATACTGTCCTTCATGGCCCAAGAGAACTCAAAACTGACACATTCAAGTTCATTTAAAGGTGCTGACCTTCTCCACTGTCATTTTAACGCACAATCAAACACCAGTAATTCTCACAGTTCAAGCAATGTCCAATATAAGCCCGATTCAGCTTGGAGATTTAAATAAATGACCAAATTATGTTTGCAGTCGTATCATTGTAATTAATGTCTGATGAATCAGTAGAAACAGACGTGTAAGTTGTGTTAATTTCACTATTAAACACAGTTCACCAAGGGCGGAGCCATCTACTGTCAGTTAATTCCTTAAGTCTTTTTGTAATAGTTATTGGTTAAAATCGAGCGGTTATCGATTTTTAACCAACGGGTGCGATTATTGGCCGGCGCGAGTATGCAAATAGGTCGAGGGCGGAGCCCGAGACCATTTGCATACGAGAATCGGAAAATAATCGCACCCGTTGGTTAAAAATCGATAACCGATCGATTTTAAACAATAACTTATTTAAATCACGGTTGGGACGTCAAGC
This sequence comes from Lithobius niger, assembly GCA_023313725.1. NCBI lineage: Eukaryota > Metazoa > Arthropoda > Chilopoda > Lithobiomorpha > Lithobiidae > Lithobius > Lithobius niger. The sequence goes on from JAHWFP010122275.1 coordinate 7,198, forward strand.
TAATTCTTATTTAATTAAAACGTTTTGTGTTTGTGAAAATTGCTTCAAGAAATACGGTAATACCTTATGTCAAATCAGTGAAGGTCATTCCATTTTAATTTGTGGAGGGGGAGTGGGTGTTGGACGATTCCTTTGGCAGGTAGGCAGACTGTAGGCTACGCTCAAGTTTCTGGAAGGTGGGTGGGAGTTAGACGACGCGTCGTTTCGCAAAGTTTAGCTTGTAAGCTAGCTCGCTCGCTCTGTTCGGAAAGAATAAACTTCGATATGTGATGAAGCAGGGATAGAAGGACATTGTGCCGACATTCTCGCAAGGTAAGTAATTCTTTTTGTTCGTTTGTAGTTTGAGAACTGTTTCAAATCTCCAGTAATACCCTAATAGGTGAATCGGTAGGAATGAAGGTCATTCCATTTTAGGTTGTGGAGGGGGGGGGGGGAGAGAGAAGAGTTAGACGGAGGGAATAAACTTGGAATTGGCCAGCCAGACATGTGAGCGTTAGCAGGTAAAGGATTTCATTTGGGATATCCCGGCAAGTTAAGTAATTCCTCTTGTACGTTTTCATAGCGTTACGGTTTTAACGCTGTATAATTTTGGTTGTGGTGTGTGCGTTCCCATCGCGTGATCCGGAAGTGTCAAAAGTGTTGAGTTATCGACAAAAGTGGGGATTATCGGTAAAAGTGTGGGGTAACTTGATAACCCACACTTTTTGCGATGACGCACACTTCCGCTCACGGTTAACGGGATTTAACCTACGGAAATTTAGCGTGGCGTTGAGTTAGCGTGACGTCACAGCCGTGGTTTAAATTCTGTTCTTCACCACTGGTAACGGGTAATAAAAGTTCACTGCCTCGCAGTCAATTCGAAAGTTTGTGGGTGTGCACGCACACACACGTATTGTCCAAACTACCGCAGGCGGGAAAAGTAAAGGTTTCGGAAAATTCAATCATTAAAAAGAATAGCCTTGCAATGGTCCTGTAAAACAAACACGTAACCCCTATCACACTCCGCTAAAAGTTTGTTTTCATTCACTAATTTTCAGTTCATTTTTTCAGTTCGCTGAACAACTACGCAGGTTATCTCTTGATTGCTATTTAGCGCTCTTGTGGTCTCTTCACCACTTCTCTTGGGTTTCTCGCAAAACCAGTCTCTGTAGAGTGCCAATCAATGAACGGACAAGTCAAGGTGGCTGGAACTGGAGTCACATCGCAAGCACTCGCCAGGTAGGTCAGGCATTCAAGGCCTGTCCCAGTGACGTCATCATTTTCCCTCGATGAGCGTTTTCGCATCCGCCAACTTGACTCCTGTGCGCTACAGCTAGCTTTAGTTGAGCGTTTGGATAAAATTGAGGTGATTAGTCTTTCACCGAGATCTTCTTCCTCTCTCTCGGTCAAAAACCCCAAAGCACTAACATAGTTCGGCTCACAGCAATGGGAGAATAAAAGTAGACAAATGTTGCTTTAGCGCCTTTTTTCACATGACAGATATATTTGTTAGGTGATTAGCATGTGAAGTCCCAATAGATGAACGTGGCGGCAGACCATCACTGTTCATTCTTCTTGTCGTAACGGGTTACCAAAAACTCTGTTACAGGTATCTGGTACAGGTTACAGGTAGCTGGAACTACCGCTAGGGCCCCGCTTAGGCTTGGAAGAGGTAGGTTGCTATATCTAGTTAGCTTTCTAACCTATGTCACTAGCATGTGGGAAATACACTGTATGATGTCTAGTTGTTCGAAATGATAATCGAACCCGTCGTCACCAATTACAAAGATTCCTTATATTTTTATAAGGCTTGGCATTAGAAATTCGACGCGTCGTTCACTTAGCCTCGAATTCTGCCACCAGTCGCGCTGCAAAACACTTCAAAAAAGAACTGCTCCAGCGTACGAACTGAACCATGAAAGGTACTCGTGGTACGCGGATTTTAAACTGTAAACACTGCGTTGATCCAAAATTATTAAAGTTTAACAACAATGGCTTCCTACTACGTAGGGCTTCGTCCTCCGGATGTTTAATTTCATGAATTTCAACCGGAAGAAGAACCATGGTACGTGTGTATTGTACTGTATATTACGCTGCGGCGTTTTCTATTCTCATTAAACATGGATTAAACGATCGTTGGACGTAGCAATAAATCGCCCGAAGACGTCAAGGATAGTCACTGTCACCTTAAAATAATGTTCGCTTAGTGCTGCAACACTGGGAAATCTAATAATGAGAAGATTACCACGTTCTATGCATCCCGCTAACACTAATCAATGCTATGAAACGGGCACTTTTAGAGCACCTTGCGGCAGTTTTTGACGGTCCTGGATGACGCGGCTTGCATGCTACGTGAAACCGAGCTGTGTTAATTAGCCTAACACTTGTCAAGAAACTACTTAGACGCTTATCCAGCATTCCCTGCAAAATGGTCGCACGCCAGAGTTGGCATGGCTCCAACTTTTCCGCGTCTCCAAGCAACTTTTTGAACGAGTGGCTAATGAGAAGCCTCCTTCAAGTCACGTGATCACACAGCTAAAAACATGGCAGAAAGCATGAATGACGCTGGCCCTGGCTTAGTAGATTAAAAACAGTCACAACTGAAGTAAAAAAATCGACCTTATATTTACGACACAACTGTTAAAAGGCTACAGATATTTAACCAAACCAAACAACAAGTTTGAAACAATACGAAAGCTCATCGGGTTGAAAGGTTCCAAGAGTTTACTTTCGAAGTTCACGTGTTTGACACTAGGTGGGGAAGTGTTTGGTATAGGGCATCTTTTCGCATAATCGTGGACAGCCTGGTGCGCGGAGAGGCACTTTCTTTTCCCCATTCGATCGTCAACATGCGCGTGTACATGAATGAGGCTTAAAGGGACACCCGGCCTGCCTTATAACATTCCGCCTGCCTTATAACAGCCACGCGCAAATCGTCATCCGCGCAGTTACCAGCGACAAGGTCGGCTGGGGTGGTAGTAGCTGCGTTCCTCGCAGCGAGAAACGTAGCTGCTGTCTCGTTTGGCTTTGGGAAAAGTACACGAAACAGCATCAAATTAAAGATTGTGTCGTCACAAACCGTAATGATTCTCGTATTTTAACATCACAATTTATAATTTTCTAGGCTTGTGTCTTATAATTTTGCTTCAGCGATCTGTTGGAATAATTAATTTTTATTTTTACCGCATTAGTCTTTTAGATTTTTGATTTCATGGTAATTATTAGAAAACTAGAGGAAGCCCGTGCCTTGCACGGGGCCGGTCACATTTCCGGGACACATTTCGAGGGACATTTTCCCGGCACTCTTCGCGAAGACTTGTCAGATTGATCGACCACTCATGCCTGACTCCTTTTTGGCTGCATGTAGAGTGGGAGAGTGCATTTTCAATGCGGGCGCGAGGAGGGGAGAAGTGGTTTTCCTTTAGGCTTTCCTTTTCCTTTTAGCCGGTCTCCGAAATTATTATAAAGATTAGAACATCCACACACAGAGATGGAACGTTATGATTATTGTAAGAGCGTAGGGTTAATATACTGCGGGACGCAGTAAGTAAAGGGAACAATTATTCAACAGAAAATCGCTTAGACGCCAAATTTTTAAACGGATTTATACCAAGGGATTGACTAACGGTAAGGAAATAGACCTTTGGGGCCATACTTGATGTGGTGGCTCGAGAAAAATGGCTCTGGGAGGTTTATCCCTTTAAGATGGCTTACCGAATCACTTTATTTAAATCTGCACAGGGCTAATTCCAGTTTGTCAATGTCGCCGAGCAGAGATGGTTACCACACCGGGCAGGCATACTCGAAAAGTGGCCTCAGGAATACTTTAAAGTCCCAGATTTTTATTTTTACATTTCAGAAGCAAGGCAGCGGTAGACAAAAGCGAGTCTCCGAAATGTCATACATGTGTTTTGGGTACAGTGTAAGGAAGGTTTTAAGCTAGAAGTCGAACTGACCCCCAAATCATTAACTCCCAAAACAGAAGAAAGACGGCGATGGTCAAGTGGTAATCATAAACAACTAGACACGTAAAAGCATGTGTGTCACGTCTTTAAATTAATGGTTCAATTACTTCAACCCCTTCACCAACCGGATGTTTATTTTCCATTGCGTGGGTTTAGCGAAACACGAGTATGATTTAAAGTCAGCGTCAATATTACACAATGAACATTATGTCAGTCCTGTTTCCGTGGATACGGTTTAACGTTAATTACACGTCATACTCTTCTTATGTTAGACCAAATTCCAAGAAAAGAAACGTAAGGTAACCAACGGGTCTTCACGGTTGTTTCTAACGTTTTGCTAAATACTATTTCTATCGCACAAACGCCATAAAATAAACAGTGTTTACACGCACGACAGGATAAGGACAAGTTACATTCTGAACACATTGCGCACGAACAGTATACACCACTGTGTTCCAGCTCAGCCTCCACACAAGTTGTGTTGTACGCAGTGTTGTGTGGTAGCATTACATACTCTGAACATGCTTTGTGTTCACACAGACCGTGCATTGCGAGTACCCCAAATTTCTGTAGCCTTCAAAGTGTAAGCTACAGAGTTGATTTCACATTTTTTAAATTCATATTTTGGTCTTCTGCGGATTTCTAAAAGGAGAGCTAAATCTCTACAAACAGGAAAGAGGGAAAAAAAAACAAGCCAAACAAGCTAAACGGCAAAAATAACATTAGGATCACTGTCCTAATGTCTTTATCGACATGCACACTCCTCCACTGGCATAACGGTTACTCATTTACCAGTAATTAAGAGCACAGCAGTGACTAGGGATCCATTTGACCGGGAATACTTGTGGCCGTAGGCAGTGGAGAAGGAAT